>SKCR01046998.1:0-146774 GCA_019454045.1 Zanthoxylum bungeanum | reverse complement strand
AGATGTTGTTCAAGAAATTCGTTTAGTTTCAATTTTATGTATTAATCTTGTTTTTTTTTTCTTTTTGTTTTTCCTTCATAATATGAAATTATGCAAATTTGGACGGATTTTATTGATTTTTCTAAGTATCATAATCTTTAATTATTTACGGTCTTCTATAAGAAGACTATAATTTAGAAAATTTTCTTATGCCCTCCAAAAACTGAAAAATTTACACCGCGTAAAAATATTTACTCAGAAATAATATTCGTGTTGCAAATAATATATACTTACCTTCTGGATTTCAATAAATTTAACGATATTTTTCAAATATGCATTCTTGTTGAAGACTGCAAATGATCAAATCATGCACCGAAAGCATGATTTGATCTTTGCCAGCCATGACAACCATTGGCAATTGTTGACAGCTCCCCAAACCGCGTGTTACTGTAGCACGCGGTTTGGCATTATAAAAGGGAGCTTCTGAGTTCATTCCTAGGTATCCCAAAAACGTGAGGAAAGATAGAGAGTGAAGTGTTTGAGAGTTTTTTGTAAAGCTTGGATTATAAGCTTTGTAATTCTTTTGTGGGTATATATAAAAGAAGAGT
The DNA here is from genome assembly GCA_019454045.1 of Zanthoxylum bungeanum. Lineage (NCBI taxonomy): Eukaryota > Viridiplantae > Streptophyta > Magnoliopsida > Sapindales > Rutaceae > Zanthoxylum > Zanthoxylum bungeanum. The sequence continues at coordinate 146,187 of SKCR01046998.1, read as the reverse complement.
TTTCTCTCAATTCACATCTATTAGTGTGTGTTTATTCACAACAAGTGGTATCAGAGCTACGGTTCCACGAAGGGATCCCGAAATTCAGTAACGAAGTTTCGGTTCGGAAAGTCGATTCCGACGAAAGTTGTCGAAAATCGATTTTGAGCATATCATCGGACTTTTCACGGAGAGACGAGCACGGTGATATTTTCCGGCGATCGAACGGAGGTTGGACGAAGTCGCACGCGCCGGTCAGTAGCTGCTTCACGCGCTCCACGCGCAGACACGCGCCGCACGCGCCAACCCAACGAAGAAGACGACCACGTCAGCGCCCAGTCAGCGCCACGTCAGCGCGCAGTCAGCAGCCCAGTCAGCGCCACGTCAGCGTCCAGTCAGCGTACAGTCAGCGCCCAGTCAGCTGCCACGTCATCGACACGTCAGCTGCCACGTCAGCAGGTGCCACGTCAGCGGTGCCTGGTAAATTTCAGATAGGTCCATGAACTTTCTGGAAATTACAATTTAGCCCCTATACTTTCGATAATTTACAATTTGGTCCCTGAACTTTTTGTAAATTGCAATTTAGTCCCTTAATGTTTCCGTAATTGCACTTTGGCCCCTGAACTTTTGGAAATTGCACTTTGACCCCTGTAATTTCTGGAATTTGCAATTTGGTCCCGGTGTCGGATTTTGACAAACGAAGTGTCATTTCCACCATTTTCGACCATTCCGGACGCAACGGTGAGGTCCGTTTTTTCAAATTCTGCTTAGAATTTTTATGATGGAGGGGAGCAACGGAAAAATGATTTTGTTAACCAGTACAAACTATTTCACATTGAGAGGAAGGATGAAAGACCTTCTGTATGTGAAGGACTATGATGGACCGGTATTTCTGGAGAAGAAACCAGAAGGAATATCCGATGAGAAGTTGGCTAATCTTCACCAGAAAACATGCAGTACTATTCGTCAGTGGATCGACGATAGCATCGTCAACCATGTCAGTGAAGATGCAAATGCACGTACCTTATGGGGAAAGCTGGAGGAGCTTTTCCGAGCAAAGACTGGCAACAACAAGCTGTACTACATCAAGAAGATGATGGGTTTGAAATACCAGGAGGGTACAGCTGTGGCAGATCATATCAATGACTTCCTCGGAACCATGAAGGAATTGTCTGGATTGGGCATAGACTTCGGAGATGAGGTAAATGGTTTATATTCCTTAATACGTTACCAGAATCTTGGGAAACGTTCAGATCTACGGTGATTAATTCAGCCGCAGATGGGAAAGTCACTATGGAGATGGCAAAGACCAGGATCTTCGAGGAAGAAAAGAGGACGAGAATGCAGGAGTCAGCATCAGCCTCAACCTCAGAAGCTCTAGTGACAGAAAAGAACACCAGAAGGGGGAGGGGTAAAAGCCGAGGCCCAGAGAGATCAGACAAGAACCGAGGGAAATCAAGAACGAGGGATATTGAGTGCTATCACTGTAAGAAGAAAGGCCATATGAAGCGGGATTGCTACAAACTGAAGAACGAGCAGTCCATGAGAGATGGTGACTCTAATCAAGAAAGAGTTGCTACAACCACCGAGAAAACCTTCAAAGACTTCTGCATAATGTATGAAGAAAATGTTGTGAATCTTGCCAGCCACGAGACCAGTTGGGTGATAGATAGTGGCGCATCCATACACGCCACATCTCGCAGAGACTTCTTTTCATCTTACACACCAGGGGACTACGGTGCTGTAAGGATGGGGAATGACGGACAGTCCAAAGCCGTCGGTATTGGAGACATCTGCCTTGAAACAGAGAACGGGACAAGGCTAGTGTTGAAGGGAGTCAAGCACATCCCAGACATCCGGTTAAACCTGATCTCAACAGGAAAGCTGGATGATGAAGGTTTCTGCAGCACCTTTAGTGACGGATGCTGGAAGCTCACTAAAGGATCAATGGTCGTGGCACGAGGTAAGAAAGACTCAACCCTGTATTTAATGCATGCTAAGCTTTCAAATAGTAGCATAAATACAGTCAACAGCAATGAGGCAGCCGAGTTATGGCACAAAAAGCTCGGTCACATGAGCCAAACAGGGATGGAGATACTACGCAGGCGGAATGTTCTTCCGGAATTGAAGAACTCATACTTACGGAAGTGTGAACACTGCATGGCTGGAAAGCAGAACAGAGTATCATTCCAGAGCTCCCCGCCTCAACGGAAACCGGAGGTACTAGATCTCATACATTCAGATGTATGTGGTCCGATGCAGATACGAACACTCGGAGGGTCACTGTATTTTTTGACATTTATTGATGATCATTCAAGGAAGATCTGGGCATACACCTTGAAGAAAAAAGATCAAGTGCTGGGAGTGTTCAAGGAGTTTCATGCTTTGGTGGAGAGAGAAACCGGCAAGAAACTGAAGTGCATCAGAACAGATAACGGTGGAGAATTCAGAGGTCCGTTTGATCAGTACTGCAAGACGCAAGGAATCCAACATCAAACGACACCTCCGAAGACACCTCAGCTGAATGTGCTAGCTGAGAGGATGAACAGAACCTTGTGCGAGAGGATCAGAAGCTTGCTGTCACAAGCCAAGCTACCGAAGACATTCTGGGGGGAGGCACTCATCACAGCAGTACATGTTTTGAACATGTCCCCAGCGGTCGCACTGAAAGGTAATGTTCCTAACCAAGCTTGGACAGGTAACGAAGTGTCGTACGAGCACTTACATGTCTTTGGGTGCAAAGCATTTGTACACATCCCAAAGGAAGAGAGATCCAAGCTTGATGCAAAGACGGGACAGTGTGTCTTTATTGGCTATGGTCAGGATCATTTCGGCTACAAACTCTATGATCCTGTGGAGAAGAAGATTGTCAGAAGCCGAGATGTTGTCTTTGTTGAAGACCAGACCATAGAAGATATCAGAAAGGAGATGAAGACAATGCCCCAACAATACAGAAATGTGAATCCAGAACCTCAGACACCGGTGCCAGTTCGAGTTGAAGATGAGGTTCCCAGACATGAGGGTACAAGTGATGAAGCTCCCAGAGATGATGATCATGATCAACCACCAGTACCAGAAGTTCCACCAACAGTTCCACAGAGAAGGTCTGACAGAGAGAGGCGACCTTCAAACAATACTATGTATATGAGTATGTGCTGCTTACTGACGGGGGAGAACCCGAGGGCTACCAGGAGGCTGTGGAAACAGAGGACATAGAAAAGTGGGAGGAAGTCATGCAAGATGAGATGAAATCTTTGCATGACAATCACACTTTTGAGTTGGTGAAATTGCCAAGAGGCAAACGGGCTTTGAAGAATAAATGGGTGTACAGGGTGAAGCAACAGGAGCACACTTCACAACCCCGGTACAAAGCCAGATTAGTTGTCAAGGGATTCAATCAGAGGAAAGGCATTGACTTCGATGAAATCTTCTCTCCAGTTGTGAAGATGTCATCCATCAGAGTGGTACTCAGCTTAGCAGCAAGCCTCGACTTGGAAGTTGAGCAGATGGATGTCAAGACCGCATTTCTTCACGGGGATCTGGAAGAAGAAATTTATATGGAGCAACCAGAAGGCTTCAGAGTCAGCGGGAAAGAGGACTTTGTGTGCAGACTCAGGAAAAGCCTATACGGTTTGAAACAGACACCGAGACAGTGGTACGTGAAGTTTGAGTCAGTTATGGGGGAGCAGGGATACAAGAAGACCACTTCAGACCATTGTGTTTTCGTTCAGAAGTTTTCTGACGATGATTTTATCATCTTACTGTTATATGTAGATGATATGTTGATAGTTGGCAGGAATCAATCGAGGATTGATAATTTGAAGCAGCAACTGAGTAAGTCTTTTGAGATGAAAGACTTGGGGCCAGCTAAACAGATTCTTGGCATCAGGATCGGACGTGATCGGAAAGCCAGGAGGTTATACTTGTCACATGAGGAGTACATCGAGAAGGTACTTCAGAGATTCCAGATGGACAAGGCTAAAGCGGTTAGCACTCCTCTTGCTACCCACTTTAGATTGAGTACGCAGCAGAGTCCCTCTACTGAGACAGGGAAGGAGGAAATGAAACAGGTTCCATACACCTCAGCAGTGGGAAGTCTTATGTATGCCATGGTGTGCACGAGGCCAGACTTAGCACACGCAGTTGGATTGGTCAGCCGGTTTATGTCAAACCCAGGACGGGAACACTGGAATGCTGTCAAATAGATTATGCGGTATCTACGAGGCACATCCAAAATGAGGTTATGTTTTGAAAGCAGCGACAAGCCAGTGTTGATAGGCTACACCGATTCAGATATGGCAGGAGATGTGGATACCCGAAAGTCTACTTCGGGGTATCTGATTACTCTCTCAGAAGGAGCTGTGGCATGGCAGTCAAGGTTGCAGAGGTGTGTTGCACTTTCTACAACAGAGGCAGAATTCATTGCAGCGACGGAAGCTTGCAAGGAATTGTTGTGGATGAAGACATGCGTCCAGGAATTGGGTTTCAAGCAGGAGAAATACATTTTGTACTGCGATAGTCAGAGTGCTATCTATCTCGGTAAAAATTCCACATTTCATTCGAGGTCAAAACATATCGATGTGAGGTATCACTAGATACGGGACGTCCTGAGCTCAAGGCTGTTAGAACTCAGGAAAATTCACACCGACGACAACGGTGCCGATATGTTCACCAAGGTTTTACCGAAGGAGAAGCTTGAAATCTGTCGTGCCATAACCGGGATGACAAAACTCTCCACATAGTCAGAGTGGGGAGATTCAGAGAACTACGATTGGCTTGATCCCAACTCAGGGTACGTAGGCAGTCATACAGATGCAGCCAGGGGAGGATCCTTTTGAGGATTCGGATTTGGATGATTAATGGTCGGCTCAGATTTTGGAGCAAATCTTCACCGATGGGGAGATTGTTGAAGACAGCAAATGATCAAATCATGCACCGAAAGCATGATTTGATCTTTGCCAGCCATGACAACCATTGGCAATTGTTGACAGCTCTCAAACCGCGTGTTACTGTAGCACGCGATTTGGCATTATAAAAGGGAGCTTCTGAGTTCATTCCTAGGTATCCCAAAAACGTGAGGAAAGATAGAGTGTGAAGTGTTTGAGAGTTTTTTGTAAAGCTTGGATTATAAGCTTTGTAATTCTTTTGTGTGTATATATAAAAGAAGAGTTTTCTCTCAATTCACCTCTATTAGTGTGTGTTATTCACAACAATTCTGAAAACAAATAATTATATATCAAATAAAATTAACTTTGGAAATTAATTAATTAATAAATTAATAAAATTTGAAGGTACTGAAACTCACCTTTGTAAAATGTCTATAAAAACACCTCCACATTAGCTCTATCGAAAAAGAGTGGATTATTGCAGTAACACATGCAATCACCAAATGGATTTGAGAGATTTCACTATAAGAAAAAACAAATTTAGTGACGAAAAGTAGCGACGGAACAATCCGTTTCAAAATTTAGAAACGGAATAGCGACGGAATTGAAATTGATTAAATCAACAGCTACAGAATTTAATGACGGGACAAAATTCCGTAACTAATCGTGGCGGGAATAAAATTGCGGGAATAACAACGATGGAATAGCGACATATTTTATAATCTGTCTTTATATATTGAAATGGAATTGCGACGGAATTCGTATTTCGTCGCTAACTATATCGACGGAATTAATATTCCGTCTCTATATAGAGACGGAACGAAATTTCGTCGCTAACATAGCGACGGCATTATTATTCTGTCACTATTCATTGCGACAGAATTCGTATTCCGTCGCGAATTATAGCGACAGAATTAGTATTCCGTCGCTAAATATAGCGACAGAATTAGTATTCCGTCGCTAAATATAGCGACGGAATTAGTGTTCCGTCGCTAGATATAGCGACAGAATACGAATTCCGTCTCTAGAGATTGCGACTTCAGCTGAAAGAACTCCGATTTCCTGACGGATATGCATCTAATATGAGAAGATGTGTTGACATGAAAAAACTCAAGTTGTATGGAATGAAAAGCCATGATTGTCATGCGTTTATGCAAATGTTAATACCCATAGCGTTCCGTGAATTACTTCCAGCAAATGTGTGGCAGGCTTTGACAGAATTGAGTATTTTTTTCAAGGATCTTACTTGTACTGTCATTACAGAAAATGAAATGGAACGGCTAGAGAAAGATATTCATGTCATTATATGTAAGTTTGAGCGTATATTCCCTCCAAGTTTCTTCGACTCAATGGAACATTTTCCGATCCACTTGGCTTATGAAGCAAGGATAGCGGGTCCTGTACAATATAGATGGATGTATCCATTTGAGCGGTATCTTCGTCGACTGAAAAATAATGTCACCAATAAAGCTAAAGTCGAAGGTTCAATATGTAATGCATATTTGGTTGAAGAGGCTTCATCATTTTGTGCGCATTACTTTCAGGCACATGTTTACACTAGACATAGGAAAATTCCACGGAACGATGATATTTGTGGGGGTGAAGGGAAGAACATGAAAGGATGATCTCAATTTTCAGAAATTCGGGAAGATCATATGGCAGAGAGAGATCTAGATTTTTTATAAATAATAAAGAATATCATGCAGCTCGTACATATATTTTGCTGAATTGCGAGGAAATTAAACCTTATATTGAGTAAGATTGGTTAATTTAATGAATTTTATAAATTTATAGCGCATTAATTTCATAATAAGTATCTTATTGAAGATAACATATTTTGGTTGTTAGTATGTACATTGCGGAGTTGAGGCAAATTGATGTAGATATGTCTGAAGCAGTGGTTGATTCCAAACTTGACAAAGAATTCGCATTGTGGTTCGAAACATATGTAAGTAAAAAACTGCAAATTGGTGTATTTTAAGTACTTTTTAAACAAAAATTTATGGAAACATGTTACTATAACTTCTGACTTGTATAGGCACGTAATCCATCCTCCAACATCTCTAACAAATTCATAAAGGACTTAGCAAAATGGTCATTGCGAAAAGTGAAAACATTTCATGTATATTACGTGAATGGGTACAAGTTTCACACGGAACAACACGGTTCAGATATAGCAACAATGAATAGTGATGTCTGCATTAAGGGATCTAACAACAGTGCAACTGAGACAAATTATTACGACATGTTAATGGAAGTTGTTCAGTTAGAGTTTCCTGCATTACCGATTAAAAGAACGGTATTATTCAAGTGCAAATGGTTTGATCTGACTGAGAGTATTGGTACACGAATTCACGAGCAATACAAGCTTGTAGATGTGCATCAAAATGAGTTATCGAAAATATGAGCCGTTTATTATGGCAGGGCAAGTGTATTACACCACTTATCCAACCGTACGGAAAAATCCAAGCGATTGGTGGTCTGTGTCTAAATTAAAAGCTCGTGTTGATGTTGAAGTTTCAGAACAATCTTTCACAACCTCGATGTCATGTGGAATTGCGTTTCAAGAGGATGTTGTAGAAATGCATGCAATAGAAATTGTGGCAAAGGCTGAACCTCAACGATTAATGGTGGTGAAGACGACAATTATATCGATATTGAGGACATGGATATTAAGGAAGACGATGGGCTAGAAATAGAAATAGATCAGATGAAGAATTGGAGGAAAACGACGAAGATAAACAATTTGATGATTCTGAAAACGAGTAGTTTATTAAATTAATAATAAGCGACAATATGTTTTTGGATTCCTCATAATATATTTTATTAGCATTTTTGTTCGCTGGCATTGGCTGGTATAAAATATAACCCATCTAAAATGTTATTTTGATATGCTTGTTAGGTTGGTGTAACTTTAACTTCACAACGTCATTAAATTTTTTTTTCCAACCTTTGCAACAGACATGCAGAGCAGCAGCAACTGCTGCATATTGCAACAGCAGATGCTGTATAGCTGCTGCTGCAATATAGCAGCAGCAGAGCTTGGAAAAAAAATTAAAATAAAAAATTAACCGCATCAACTCATCAATAATATTTACTATTTAGCCTCGTCACTTGGAAATCTCCCAAATTAAAGTTGAAAAATAATAATAATAATGAGAAATACTTTAAAATTCATTTTAAGAAAAATCACGGAAGTTGGTTCGGAAACCCGATTATTAAAAGCATATATATGAAAAGAGAGGGCATTGACGAAGACTCAAATGTAAAAGTGAAAGTATTAATAGAGAGTGAGTGATAAGCGGTGGAATAAGAGCATAAAGGGAATCGACACGTTTAAGTTTCCTATTTCTCGTACTTTCAATGACTTTAATAAATAAAGTATAAAGATAAATTGTTTTCTCATTCTCAAACAAGTTTAAGTTTCTTCTTTAAATAATCAGTATCAGTCTCCCGCTTTGCACTGGCACTCATTTAACTTGTTCACTCATTTTGATTAATTAATTAATTAATTACCACCTTCCTTCTTGTGTTGTGTCGTATCGTGTCGTGTCGAGTCTTTAGAAGTTCAGAAAAAAAGAAAAAAAAAGAATAATAATAATGTTTGTAAAATGTGAGGAATACTGTGAAGATTATGACAATGGTATTTATTCTCTTTTTATTTGGAAAATTGACTTTTGGTACATGATTAAATATGTATATTGATTATAGATATGGTACGGGGAGGACAGCCAGCTGGCCGAGGACGAGGAGTTGAGCGGTCAGGCTCCACACCAGAGGACGATAGACCCTTTGCAGTCCCAACTACCTCTATTTCTACTACTCAGACATTAGCAGGATCGACTTCAGCTGGATCATCTCAAGCAGCACAAAGTTTAATGAGTTGTACCAAACTTATGATTACACCTGCTACTCATGATCATTATGATTTAATAAAGTTTATATTATTATTATTATTGTAAGTGTTGTTGTTGTCGTTGTTGGTATTTGTAATATTATTATTATTATTAAAAAAATCTAAATATTTATTTACTATTTTATACGCAGGTTCATACCTTCGGCCTCTCGCAGGATATGAGAAATATTTAAGGAGAAATTTGCAGAGGAGGGCATGCAGTGAACTAACGTACCTAAAGAAATAAAAGAGTACTATTGGGATGAATTTCAGGTATATTTTATTATATGTAATGTATTATTTATCATTGTTGATTATAAATTATTTATTCAAATTCTTTTTACTTTTTACAGAAATATTATCAGTGGGATTCTGCGCATGCGATCGTTGTTAGGACTACATGGAATAATGTGTGTCAGAGTCGGTATAACGATAAACTCTGTAAATGACGCTATAAATATAAAGAAGGAGGGAAGCCACTCTGCGTTCCAGATAATGTTTGGAACAAATGGCATGAGTATTGAAGTAGTACAATGTTTAAATTAAAATCTCAGCAAGCATAAAAAATAGAAACACTGAGAAGGGTGGAGAAGGATCGGGTGTTTCTAAACACACCGGTGGCTCGAGGTCTACCATTCAACATTCTATTGATATGGTTAGATTTTTTAAACATGCGAACATTTTTTTTACTTTTATTATAAAAATTTAATAAATTTTTATTTTTTAAATAGGAATCTCAGTTAGGACGTGCACCCACAGGCTATGAGGTCTTTAAGCACATGCACACAAAGAATGATGGTATTTTTATTGACAAGAGATTAAGCGACATTAATGTAAATTTTTGTTTATAAATTATATATTTTTAATTTGTTCTTTTCAAAATTATTTTTGCTTTCTTATATATAATTATTATTAATGATAGGCTGCTGTGGAGCAAATGGCAGCGATTGCATCTCAGTTATCAGAGGAGTCTGGTGAGCCAGCTGAGACTCAGCTTGACACTAATCGCCTATACTTAGATGTGGTTGGAGTGGATACTAAGAAGCGCCGAGTGTACGGTATTGGCTCTTTTGCATCGCTTTCATATCCAGATTCATTACGCAGCTCAGGTAGATCACACTTCGGAACGACTTTTGATGACACATTTGAGCAGCGGGTACAAGAGCGAGTTAGGATTGAAATACATACTATACAACAACGACTGGATGAAAAGATACAACGCCGAGAGGAAGAGCAGCAAAAGAGAAATGAAGAAGTGATTGATCTCAAACATAAGATGACAGAAATGGAACGGTATTTTCAAATGATGAGAAACTTGAGTTCACAGCCTTCCTCCTCAGGTCCACCTGATCCTCCGACTGATTGTGAGCATAGAGATAAGGAGAATTAAGTTATATGTATTTATTTTGTGTTGTACTTTTTTACACATAACTTTTATGTAATAAAATTTTTATTTTAATATTTGTTGTATTTATTTTATAATTTAAGTAATTATAATATATTTATTTTATAAATTTACTCATATTAATATTATTTAAAATAAATTTAATTTCTTTAAGAATTTTTAAAAAAAATACAATTTTATTAAAAAAAATAAATTCATTTGCTACTAATTAGCGATGGATAATTTCGTCGCTTGCTACAGAATTAAGTCTGTCGCTGTTTAGCGAATGATAAGTTCGTCGCTAAATAGAGACGGACAGTATTCTCGTCACTATATTGCGACGGACAGTCCGTCCCTATTTAGCGACGGACTTACAACGACGGAATAGTCCGTCGCAAAATATCGACGGACTTAATTCTATAGCAATTTATAGCGACGGAAATAAAATTTCCGTCGCTATATACTCTTCGACTAGTAAAACAGAGACGGAAAAATTCCGTCTCTGTTCTGTCGCTAAAGTCGAATAGCGACGGATTAGTTCACATTTTTCTTGTAGTGTTTGGTTCCATGGAAATAACAACGTCAAACATAAAGTAAACAAAGAAGATAATTTCAGTTAAATGGATAATTTTGAATTTAATTTTTACTTGATATTCTATAAAGAAATTTAAATTTTATATTAATTAATGTAAATTACATAATTTGATTTGCTTAAGTCGATGATCTTATCCTTTCATGTTAATTAAAAAATTTCATAATATTTGAACTAGCAATCCTATATATAATGGCCTTGACACTTGCCATATTTACATCAGATGACGATAATGATTTAAATTTGGGTGACATGTCAAATTAAATTATTTAAAAAAAATGATCCAGCCACGACTTTTTTACGAGAAAGAATAAAGAAAGAAAACCGAAAGGAGACAAATGAAACCATCATTCATTAGTAGATGTTGTGTCACCACTAACCACCACTCTCAAGTGTAAAATTATTTGATGGTTCAAAACATACAATAAAAGTAACCAAATGCTTATCGTTTTTTCCTTTTGAATTTTTTTTGCCAATTAGTATAATGTGAGAGAGATCTGATGGGGTTTCTCGAAAGGAAGCGTGATTAGTCGGGGTTAAAATCTTTTTAACAGTTTCGATGAATAATTGGTATCGTATACTAATTATAAATCCGTATTTTGCCCAAATATGTCATGACATTCATAAATATCATAATTTCACCAAATTACAAATCTTCTTTTAATGCGGTTTTACTGAAAATTTCCAAAAATATTTTCATAACAATTTCGAAAATTTCTAGAATTTTTCCTATGTATTCTAGTACATCCAAAACAACTCAATTTCACAAATTAAACCAATTGAATTAATTATAAATTAATTCAATTCATATCCATAATCAAATCCAATTTGATCAATTCATTGAGTCCCACCATAAAGTTTCTCTAAAACAATTCTAAGTTACTTATGAGTGGCTAATATAACTCTAAAATGACAATATACCTAATTGGGTCAATTACATTAATTACCCTGATTTTTTCACATATGCAACCATAATATAATCAATTAGTTTTTCTCACAAGTAAAAATAATCAAACAAGCATAAACACTAGCTATATCATATGTAAATCAATTGGAACAAATTGAAATAATTTTCAACCCAACAAATTAAGTAACTACCTATTTACCTTAACTCCTCCACTATTCATAATTTAAACTCCAATTTGTTATCTTTCATAATTATTAGTAAATGACCGAAAATATTCTCTCTCCAAGATGGGGTCGAATGGCCTGTGTGCCATTCTTTTTTTAACTCCATTTCACTAAAATGGTCAAATGACATTGAAAATGAACTAATTTATATTTTTAATTTTGGCCGAATGACCTGCTAGCTCAATTTCACAAGGAAGTCAGAAGCAAATGAAAATAAATTTTCATCCATTTGACCGAGAGAAAGATTATATGAAAAAGGATGGTATTTTGTTTATAAAATATAATAGCAACACTTGGTTAGGAAATTTCCACATATTTTCTAAACAGATGGACTAAATTTTGCCAAATCATATGCTTATCCACCAAGCATAAAAGATAGAATATTCTATAATTAAATAATAATAATTAAAATTAATTAACATTTAATTAAGACAAAAATAACTAATTAATATTAGACATGTGTCCAACACATATAAAAATTAATTAATCATATGCATAATTAATTAAATAAATAATAATAGTTTAATTATTTAATCTACATGTACAAGTGTTTTAATCCAATTAATACGAATTTGTATCTAATCAAATTATGTATCATATACACATACATATTAAATACTAAAATACCCCAGGATGTGTAACACTATGAATAATCAAATTATTCATAATTTAAATTCCCTAATGCTCTACGAGTGTGCTTTAATAGCGGGACTCTCTAGGTTCAGGTGTATCTGTCACGAAAATTATTTTGTGTCCGTAATTCGCCCACTCGTAAATTACAACGGCCGCAAATAACCATACAAGTCGATGTCATCGCATAAGTATAATCCATCGGTCACAAGTCATCCGAATTGTACCGAAGATATAGATAAGACGTCAAATCTCTGTAGTGTACAATTCTGTATATCGCGACATATAATCGTGATTCTGTTGACAGACAAAAATCCCTACCATATGATGAAATTGCCCTGGGACGAAAGAAAGAATGAAGGGAAGATGGGCGATGGAGCGAAGAGCGACAAAGGACTTGGGACGACCGAACTAGCAGTTAGGATGAATACGCATGATGCGGTTGCTTCCACGATTGCAGCAATTGGATGGTTTTCCCTCCACAACCGAGCAGTTGAGACACGCAGCTCAACGGTTACAGGCATGATCCAGCAACTGCAAGAAGATACTAGAACTGCCTAAAACAGTTAACAAGCTTCACTATAAAAGCTCATCTACACCAAAAGAAAAACCCCTCGATCAAATGAAGACTCAAATGAGTATATTTTTATTTTTCATTTCTTAGATTGTAATCTTAGGATTGAAACTTGTGTGCTTGCGCCCCTTGGAGCCTTATTCACTTAATCAAACACCCATTGATGGGACTTTGTCTCAGGAGGTTTGAACCTTACACGCTCTTCTTTCTTCACGCATAAAAATTGCGCAAACAGATTCTCTACGCAAAAACTCGGAATAGTTTTGTAGTATACCATGGTCAAGGATTTTAGAGTATCACGAAGTTGATGCCTATATCCCGTACACGAGACTAACAGATCATCTCTAGATACAACATAGGATATCGAGAACATCACTTCACACCCAACACACAAGCGAAAGTCTGATCTAAAAAGGTCGTTGACGCGACTGCCGTTTAAGTATGGATGATAGCTCACACAACCAAAATTGTATCTCATGTCAATTGACCATTATGCTACTCGACTCGAGAAGATTCATATTAACGTAGGTGTACCATTTATTAGGAATCTTCCGATGAGTCGTTCAATGTTTATCAAATAAACACTTACATGTCTATACGAGTCCCCCAATACTCATGGTTCATTGGGACAAACCATCAGATCAAGTTTCAATATATGATATGTACTGGTCTCAACGGATTTTATTAACCGACCCGTGTCAGTAAATATTAACCATAAACTTTATTTGAGAATATATTTCTAGTAGTGATATCTCACTATGTCAATTATAAACTCCATTGTAAGTGTCCACTACAATATATATTATCAGGTCTTTGTATATTATACATATTACTAATACTTTTTAGTTTCAACCCAATTTAAATTATATTGAATATATATATAAAAGATAAGAGGTGCTACATTAAATACGTAATATTATGGAAAAAGTAATGGTTCATATTCATAAATCGATCATAAATACGATTCGAATTGGCGTTCCGAGCACCAATCCTAACAAGATCAAAGTAACGTGTCTTGTAAAATATTATTGTATATAATATTAATTTTAATTTACCAATTAGTATAATGGATGCATACATATTTACTATTTTCCTTTATATTAAAACAAGGCTTTGATTTTTGAGAGAGATTTTTTTCTTTGGAAAAAAAAAAATGAAGTATTATGAACCTGAAACTTAATAATAAATTTCTGATCAAAACAGGAATTTTATCATTGTTACAAAAAGTAAGAACTATAGGGGGTACTATAGGGGGTGTCGGTGATTTTTCTTATTGGTTATTATTCACAGTTTTACAGGTTAGTGCTTATCAGGGGTGGGAAAAAAACCGATCGAACCGGACCAAACCACAAAATGAACCAAATCGGATCGAATTTATAATTTTTTCCTAATGATTCGGTTTGCGGTTCGGATTGGCCCACCCCAAACGGTTTACGGTTCAGTTCAGATACTAAACTGAACCACACCTGTTATACCGAACCGAACCAAACCATTATAATTAAAAAATTATATATTTTTATAAAAAGATTTTTATTTTTCTTTTAATTTTACTTTATGTTTTCTTTTTATTAGTATGTTAATACTTTTATTCTTAATTTTTTTGTTAATATATTTTTTGTTAATACTTTTATTCTTAAAAGTAAGATGTTAGATTTGTCTCTTAATTAGAATGATGGTAACACCATTATTCGAGGTAATTTTTTAAAAAATACAAGAATTAATTGTGCCTCATTTTTCAATCCTATATTGAGTGCATGTGTTCTCTTGAGTCACATCTTACACCGTAGCACTTCATATTATTTGTTCGCTAGACTAGTTTTTTTTTTTTTTTTTTTTTTTTTTTTTTTTTGTGGTCTTCACTTAATGGATGATTTTTTTTAAGTAGAATAATTTGTAAACTGAACCGAACAAATCCATAAATCACTGGTTTAAAAAATTTTCAATCCGAACCAAACCGTTATTTAATGGTTTGGTTTGAGAGGTAAGAAAATCAGACCGTAAATATGATTTGGTTCGATTTTTAATAAAAACCGAACCAAACCGAACCGCGCACACCCCTTACTGCTTATTCATCATTTGCAAGAATGAGAGTTGGCCTTGGTACAGAGCAGCGAATGAGGATAATGGACCCCACTACCAATGAATGAATGGTTGTGAGTCTGGTTCAGTTAAGATTTAAAAATCGATCAAATCTCATTAAAATTGGCGAATTGGTTCATATATATATATATATATATATAAAAACCAATTCTTATGAAAAGCTTACTCGACTAGAATTCTTATGAAAAGCTTACTTATGTAATGTATATTCTTCATAACTAATAAAAACTCGAATCCACACTGTGGCTTTTCTATAAATACCTTGCAAATAGCAAGTGTTTAGCGACATGGTATTGAATTGAGACATTGTAGCCAGCTATTCATTTATTTATTTTAAAATCCCCCCTAATTCATAAGATTCTGTAGCAAAATCAAATAAATACTGCTTTATTTTTCCCAAAAATATGTTTTTTTAAAAAAGAAAATTAGCATCCATCCATCTAGGGGTGCTGGTGGGCACTATCAAATTCGCGTCGGATCGGATCGAATCTGAATCCGATCTGATTCGATAAGAGTTAATTTATTTGGTTCGATAGGATTTTGAGTTCTTATCGGATCGGATCGGATTTGATCCGATAACTATCGAATCGAATCAGATTTATTCGATCTGATTTGATATCTTAACGAATCAAATGAATTCGATTTGATAACAGATCCGAATCCGATAGAGTATCTGATTTGATAATGAATCCGATAGTGGATTCGATTTGATAACAAATCCGATTCGATGATCTGATTTGATAAATTGATTTGAATTTTAAGTTATATGATCTGATTCGATAAAATTGTTATGAATTTATAAATTTTCGGGTCAATTTTTCGAATCGGATCCGTTATCGAATCGGATTTGTTATCAAATCGAATCTACTATCAGATTTATTATCAAATCAGATTCTCTATCGGATTCAGATCTGTTATCAAATCAGATAAAATCCGATTCGATCCGATAGTTATCAAATTTATCTGATTCGATCCAAAGTTCGACAAACGCACCAAATATGATTTGATCGGATTCGAGAATCAGATCCGATCCAATCCGATGCCTAGTCCTACATCCATCCTAAATTAAGATAAAGTCCAAAAACGTATTAGGATCTTAGATTATGAAAAATAAACATTTCATACTTAAAAACTATTAATATGGGACATTTTACATCAAAAATTAATTATGAGAAAAGACATCTTATACTAAAAAAAAAATAATAATTTAGATATAAAATATTCATTTTATATAACTTAATGTGAATAGATGAAATACTTTTCAAAGCCTTATATTTTTTGGGATTATAGGTAAACAACAGGCCACCTAATAAACAAAAACCCCTTCAAAATTGGGCCGGGCTATAACAACAACAATGCTTTCATTTCAGTTTATCTAGGTAAATGAAACGACGACGTATATAACCTATACACATTTGTACAGCTGTGGGACCTTTCGGTCTTTCCCCCCGATTTTATAAAAATAAAAGCACAACGCGCCCACTCGCTCCCTCCTTCACGCGCCCTCTCATTTCGATTCCGTTTGGTCCAAAGAAGAGTGAACAGAAGCAAAACTCTCTAAATCTGACTCTAGGATTAGGGATATCCCTAATCCGGATACCGCTATCCCGATTCGGTTTAGGATCGAAGAATCAAAAAGATGGGCGCGAATTCGTTATCCGACGACTCAACCACTGACCTCGACGAGCAGATCTGGCAGCTCATGCAGTGCAAGCCTCTATCCGAACCACATGTTCCGTTCAATTAACGCTCGCAATTTCTATTTATCTGATCTGAGAAGATTTGACTGATTATCAGAACCTGATTAATTTTTTTTCGAGTATCAGAGTTTTTTTTTAAAAAAAAAAAAATAGAAGGGAAATTATCATTTTCCATCTGAACCTTCAGGTGGAAAAGCCAACAATTTCAACATTTTCGTTGTTAATAATACTTACATAATTTATCAGGTGGAAAAATGATAATTTCTTAAATAGAATTATTCATTTCTTTTACAAAAAATGGAAGTGTTAGATATAAAGGATTATAAATAAAAGTCCTTCCAAATAATGTATTATTGTGTTAGGGTTTGAATTGTGAGGATATTTCAGATCTCATTGTTGATAATTTCTTTTGGTATTTGAATTGGAAATCAAGATGTAATACGAACTTGAGTGCTCTTTAGAAGTGTTTAATGTCTAGAGCAATATGTGTATGAATTTCTATATATATATTTTTATATTGTGATAGTATAATGATGGCTTGAGTATAGTTCTGAAAGGAGGACAGTGAATCACTTATTGTATGTATGGGTGCAATTTTGATAGTTAGAGAAATGTGTTAGGGCATGTTTGTAATTGCAGTGATTGTGCTTAATTTCGATTAAAAATGATTTTACTTAATTTCGAATATTAACCTTTGATTGACAGCTAATGTTTACCAATATTTTATCCGTTTGTCACAGCAGTTTTGAATCAAAAGTCGTTCCATTTCCATCCCAAACATATCCTTGGTGGCTAGTTTTGTGGTGTTTGTGAATTCTGTAACAATGTTGATAGCCTTCTTTTTCACATCTTTGATTGTGATTAGTTTTCACATTATTTACGTCTTGTACCTTGTGTTTATTTCGTGTTTGAGGATGACTATCTTACTTATCATAGACAATGATGCGGTTTTATTGGATAATGTACTGGTTATAACTTATATGTTGTGTTTTAACTGTTTCAGGACAAGTTCCAATTTTACCACTCAAATGCCCAATCTTGTGCTATTTTATCTAAGTTTCTTGTCAGTCTCGCTCCTTGTAGTAGCAATAGAAGTGGATTAGTAAATTATATTTGATTTGCATTGCTGTTCTGTAGGTTAAAGCATTATGTGAGAAGGCCAAAGAGATATTGATGGAAGAAAGCAGTGTCCAGGTTGAACCCTTTTATTACCTTTTCAACGTATCATTTACTTTTTCTTCATAATGTTGGGAAAGATAACTATCTTCTTTCGAACTAGTTATGCTCTGTTGGTCGCCTTCAGTTGGAAATTGAATATCTTGGTTCTGATGTCCCGGATTCAGTTTAATTGTTGTCCCCCTTTGTATTTTCTTTTCTTTTCTTGTATTTCACTTTGTATATATCATACTACTTACATTTAAATGGGAAAGCCTTGATATATTGTCCATGTTATTTGTGTTATAGCCTGTGAAAAGCCCTGTGACAATTTGTGGCGATATTCATGGGCAGTTTCATGATCTTGCGGAGCTTTTTCAAATTGGTGGCAAGGTATTAGTTCTGACTGACCATTTCTTGTTTTCAATTTTCTGTTTCAATGGAGAGAACATTGAAAATATTTATTTGAGCCTACCAAAGAAATCTTATACAGGGTGAAATGTCCTAGAGTTATTATAGTAGGGTAAATTGCCATTAATTATAAAATATGTATAACATATAGCTCTTGCCATTGTAGGCGATAGGGAGGATTCACTAACAGACAAAATAACATTGTATTTGGACACACACACACACAGAGCGATGTTCTAATAAGTTGCGGGACAACGAGAAAGTACATGTACTTTCTCATTCTTTTTAGCACATCCTGACATAGTACATGTACTTTATCGTTGTCTCGCAACCAATGTTTAAAAATACGGTGCGGCGCCTCGAGGCGGCCGGCCATTGAGGCATGAGGCGGACCTCCTCGAGGCGGTGGTGAGGCGGGCGCCTCGATCGTAAATCGGAAAAATAATCCAAAATACATTCATTTCTTCATAATTCATAGTATGTTCAAAAAACTATTGATAACTAATCCAAAATACATTAACTTCTTCATTATTCATAGTATGTTCAAAAAATTATTGATAATTAATCCCTAAATAAGCTATCATTAGTATCTAGCAGCATGAAGCTTGGGTCAAAATCTTTGTCATCATCAGATGGCTCATCATCCAAAGAACCTCCTTCACTTGTATTGTCTTCATCCACTAATTGTGGAGCTTTCCCTTTCCTTAACAAATAACATAAAGTCGTATTATTTTTTAATTTGTTTTATATAAATTGCATTATTTGTACAAGATTAATTGTTTTATAAAGAAGTCAAAACGACGACGTTTTGGCACCCCTAAAACGTCGTCGTTTCGGTGGGAAAATAAAAAAAAAATGTCTGAACATGAGGCGGCCGCCTCAGACCGCCTCACGCCGAGTCGGCGCGAGGCGGTCTGAGGCGGCCGCCTCACGCGGTGAAAGGCGGGAAAATTGGCTACAGCGCATTAAGCGGCCGCCTCGAAACGTATTTTTAAACACTGCTCGCAACTTAATAAGTTGTAGGGTCCCTCATTTGAATCCTACTATCTCTCTCTCTCTCTCTCTATATATATATATATATATATATATATAGAATCTTGTTTCCTTGAGTAAAGTTTTATCATTTTTTTTTTGTTGGAAAGTATCTTCAAGATTAGAGCCAGAGTAGTGCCATTTTGATTTGATTTGATAAAAGCAATGTTTAAAAATACGGAGCGGCGCCTCGAGGCTGTCGGCCATTGAGGCGCGAGGCGGACCTCCTCGAGGCGGTGGTGAGGCGGGCGCCTCGATCCGAAAATCGGAAAAATAATCCAAAATACATTCATTTCTTCATAATTCATAGTATGTTCAAAAAATTATTGATAAGTAATCCAAAATATATTACTTTCTTCATAATTCATAGTATGTTCAAAAAATTATTGATAACTAATCCCTAAATAAGCTATCATTAGTGTCTAGCGGCATGAATCTTGGGTCAAAATCTATGTCATCATCAGATGGGTCATCATCCAAAGAACCTCCTTCACTTGTATTGTCTTCATCCACTAATTGTGGAGCTTTCCCTTTCCCTAACAAATAACATAAAGTCGTATTATTTTTTAATTTGATTATATAAATTGCATTATTTGTACAAGATTAACTTACTTTGGTCTCTGCTCCTTTTTTGTGCAGGTGCTCTACTGCCACTCAGTTGTTCAATGGAACGACGACGTTTTGGAAGCCCAAAATGTCGTCGTTTCATTTTAGAAAATTTAAAAAAAAAAAAAAAAAAAACCTCTGCTGGTGAGGCGCCCTGAGGCGGCCGCCTCACTAGCAGAGAGGCGGGCGCCTCAGAAAAACCGCATAAGGCGGCCGCCTCAACCGTTTTTTTAAACACTGGATAAAAGTTAACTGGCTTTCTGAACATCCATGACGTATAATGTTTTTCTTCGTACTCTCACATCTTAATAGCAGCTCTACATCCAGATTGAATGATTGATGCAAAGCAATAAATTAAAAGATTGTCTTTTGGTTTTGTCCTTTAATCTTTATTTCTATGTTTTAGGAGAATATGTTGTGTTAATTTATCTTGAACTTTCTACTGATTTAAATTTGATCTTTATTTTAAATTGGCAGTTCCTGATACCAATTACTTGTTTATGGGAGATTATGTGGACCGTGGGTATTATTCTGTTGAAACAGTTACGGTATGTACAAGTTACATTGAATCTCAAGAGTATGTTTTCTGCATAATTTGAAATATTAGTATATAAAGTCTAGAAGTATCAAATATTAGTACCACTGTCATCTGATAACATTGGGTTTATTGGCCTTTGTTCCATTTGGAGTAGTTTTCTGCAAACAAAAAACTCTTTTTGATTGGTTTAGCAAATCTGAGTTCCAATCCTTCCTCTCTCACTCCTTTGAGTCTTCATGTTGTGCTCATTTTGATTAATGTAATAATGTATTACTTTGTATAAAAAGTTGAATTTTTAGGAAACGATGACACCTTTGTATTTTCCTGATAACAACTCCATGTGAGGTCAAGATGGAGGGTGTATATGAGTCTTAAGTCGTGGCTTTCTCTGAACACCGAGATTGTCTTCTGTAATATTTTGAACATTAATGTTTGCCACAGTTTTTGTTTATTGATTTTGTTTTTTGGTGTAAGAAGTCTGGATTATTTCTAGTTTGCTATGCTGATACTTTTCTTAAGGTTATGCATATGAAGTTATTTTATTTATTATGAGTTCTGTGTTTGCTCAGCTCTTAGTGGCCTTGAAGGTGCGTTATCCTCAGCGGATCACTATTCTTAGAGGAAACCACGAGAGTCGTCAGGTACACTTATGCAATCTCGTCTTTCCCCTTTCATTTTATCTCTCAAAAGTGCCTTTTGGTTGTTGGTTTGGCGAAATTATGTTCTCAGTAAATCTTGTCTATGTACTGTTCATTGTGTAGAGAGATTATTTGGATTTCCTGTCTAATTTTGTTCAACTCATTTCATATTCTACATTATAGTGGATACTAATTCTTATTGTATGTAATAGTGGTGTAATTTGTCAAGTGTTGAATTATTTGAACTCAAATGAAAAAACTGAATATTGCTTTCACTTAATCTGTTACAGATTACTCAAGTGTATGGATTCTATGATGAATGTCTGCGGAAGTGAGTTCTCTATGCTCAAACTTCATTTAAGAGATCATTATGGAAATCATGTCTTGAAATTTTGCCCCAAAAAATTATTTTCTGTATAACTTTCAGTTCATCTTTTTTTCCCAAATGTGCTCTCCATTCAAATTAAGATAACATTATAATTGCAAGTTGAAACTTCTGTGAAGTGTCACTCAATTCTCTTTTTTTCCTACCTGTTTATACATGCTGCTTGCAGTTATTGATGCAGTACTGCTTTTATAGTTACAGATGAAGTATATTTGCATTCAATGTTCTGCAGAGTGGCAGAAAGAGTAGCTTATCTGTCAACCTTTCCGCTATCATCCTTGTGGGAATTCCATTTGTACTGCATTGCTACGGAAAAGCTTTTATTACACTTCATACTTTAGTTCCGCATTTCTTTCCAGTTATATGACACTGAGATATCGACTCTTTCATGCAATGTTTAAAAATACGGTGCGGCGCCTCGAGGCGGCCGGCCATTGAGGCATGAGGCGGACCTCCTCGAGGCGGTGAGGCGGGCGCCTCGATCGTAAATCGGAAAAATAATCCAAAATACATTCATTTCTTCATAATTCATAGTATGTTCAAAAAACTATTGATAACTAATCCAAAATACATTCATTTCTTCATAATTCATAGTATGTTCAAAAAACTATTGATAACTAATCCAAAATACATTAACTTCTTCATTATTCATAGTATGTTCAAAAAATTATTGATAATTAATCCCTAAATAAGCTATCATTAGTATCTAGCAGCATGAAGCTTGGGTCAAAATCTTTGTCATCATCAGATGGCTCATCATCCAAAGAACCTCCTTCACTTGTATTGTCTTCATCCACTAATTGTGGAGCTTTCCCTTTCCTTAACAAATAACATAAAGTCGTATTATTTTTAATTTGTTTTATATAAATTGCATTATTTGTACAAGATTAATTTGTTTTAAAAGAAGTCAAAACGACGACGTTTTGGCACCCCTAAAACGTCGTCGTTTCGGTGGGAAAATAAAAAAAAATGTCTGAACATGAGGCGGCCGCCTCAGACCGCCTCACGCCGAGTCGGCGCGAGGCGGTCTGAGGCGGCCGCCTCACGCGGTGAAAGGCGGGAAAATTGGCTACAGCGCATTAAGCGGCCGCCTCGAGGCTCCGACGCCGAGAGGCGGCGATTCGGCGCCTCGAGGCGGCGATTCGGCGCCTCGAGGCGGCGCCTCGAAACGTATTTTTAAACACTGCTTTCATGTTGGATTTCCCATTTGGATGCATTGGTTCCATGATTATGTGGACTTGAATGTGCAGTTAATATAGTTTATGAAGTTCAGCTTCAAAGATTAATCTCATTACAGTTTAATTTCAGGTATGGCAATGCCAACGTTTGGAAGATTTTTACAGACCTTTTTGACTACTTTCCATTGACTGCCTTGGTAAGTGGAAGTAAAACTTGGTGCTAGTAATTTGGTTGAAAGTTATATTTAATGTTTATGCAAGGAAGAAACAATTAGTAAGAGTAAGACCTATCTACCTCAGTCCTTGTATATTTTAGTAGTTTGATATAGATGTTTGCTTTAGCTAATTTCTATTTAGTGCGACTGATATGGTTGAGTTCACCATTGTCATTCTTCAGCTCACTTCTGAACAATTGTTTTTATGTATAGTGGTTGAATTCTTGAATTTCGTAATAGTTTCTATATGGTGGTTGAATTGTTGAATCTTGTCATAGTTTCCATTAGGTTGTGTTATGGTCTCGCTTTCTTTTCAGATCACATGAATTGATAGATATCGGGATTTAATTTTAAGGAACACGATGATTACAATTCACCATTTCCTTTAGAGTAGGAATTTCAAATATATTGCTATTAATGATGCTGAGAGGCTGCTTGATGATATAAGCATGTCCCTTTTTTTTACACTTGCAAACCTTTCTTTTCATCTATAACAATGTGGTTCTGGTCTCTAGTAAGAAGCCCCTTACCACGAGACTGTCTGCTAGGAGTGGAGTCAGAAAATGGTATTCAATAAGTGTTATTTAAATGGTGCTAAAGTTCTATTTTTTTCATGTAGGTAGAGTCAGAAATATTCTGTCTGCATGGTGGTTTGTCCCCTTCAATCGAAACCCTTGATAATATCAGGAACTTTGATCGTGTTCAAGAGGTTCCCCATGAGGGACCCATGTGTGATTTGTTATGGTCTGACCCAGATGATAGATGTGGTTGGGGTATTTCACCTCGTGGTGCTGGATATACTTTTGGTCAGGTACTGTACTCCAAATTCCAACCCTTTTTTTTTATTCAAAATGAGCTCTCATTGAGGTTCTAATAAAATTTTCTTCAATATTCTATTTTAACTATTGGATTCTGTTTTGCAGGACATAGCCGAACAATTCAATCATACAAACAACTTAAAGTTGATTGCTAGAGCTCATCAGCTAGTCATGGACGGATTTAACTGGGCACATGTAATTTTGACTTTCAGATAATTTCAAGTAATTTTTTTTTAACTGGATAAAAGGATATTATATGTTTGAATATCGCGATGCTTCCTTGGTACAGGAACAAAAGGTGGTTACTATATTTAGTGCACCTAACTATTGTTATCGCTGCGGCAACATGGCTTCTATCTTGGAAGTAGATGACTGCATGAGCCACACATTCACCCAGGTCTGTCTCTCTCTCTTCTTTCTTCCCTAAGATTTGTAACACGATGCAATCTCAATTGCTGTCTCCCTACAATACATTTTGACTTGCTTGAAATATGAAACTTCGTCTTGTTACAGTTTGAGCCAGCTCCTAGGAGAGGAGAACCGGATGTTACACGTAGAACGCCTGATTACTTCCGGTGAAGCCATGTGTCGTACTGATTCCACTTGCTTCTCCTCCTGCAACAGTCGGGTGATTATGGATCCTCATGTCCATGGATCTTCTATGTAAACCTATCTTACTCTGGAAAGCTTGCCAGAACTCTGCTGGAGAAATTGCCTAGGTGATGTCCGAGTGACAATATCAGAATGTACTAATTATGTAGATATTCCCTTTTTAGTTTTGCGCTCAACTGTTTTTTTTTCTTTCTTTCCCTATCCTTAATTCTCATACAATAATCCCATATATCTAGTGTGTGCTTTTATTGTTCTTCCCTTAGTAGCATTGACACTAGTAGTAATTGAAATGGTTTTCATATAGATACTTTTTTTAAAATAAAATAAAATTATATGCTGTCAAATGTGAATATGTGATAGTGGGGTAAGATGTTTTGATAGTTCAATCCATCCAATCATTGCTTAAGCTATCCTTTGACCAATCAAAGAGCGGGCTAATTAGTTAAACATATAAAATTTTATCTAATTATAAAAATTCAACTTAAAATACATATGCATTATTTATAGTCACATAAGTGATTGAAAAATTCGTACAAGAATCACGTAGGCAATGTCTTTAACAATGTAGTTTATTTTTATTTTTATTCTCAATTTTTCTAAAAACAAGAGAAGGGTCAAATCATGTATATCAAGACTTTTCACCGTCTCTATTTATAACAGGAATAATCCTATTTATAGTGTGGGTATGGATACGACTCTTTCTCTAATGTTGTGTTATTGAACATGCTTGTTTAAAAAATTCTGGGGCTGCTGGTAATGGGGAGAGACTGAGACATGAGTAATTAAAATTAAAATGGTATTAGATATAGCCTCCAGTGTCTCATATTGTAACTACAAATAGCATAAGAATATGACCATAAAAATGGATTAATCTATAACTAAACGTGTTACAGCAGTAACAAAAATAGATTACTAATCATATTGTAGAACCCAATGGCAAGTGCTATAACCTCAAGTAAGTGAAAACAGATGGAACAAGATCTACCACTGACCATGCAAGGCCTGCATATTGAAAGAACCTAATGCCAGTATCAACATCGAATATGTCCTGTCCAGAGAAAAAGAACAACTTCTGGGCATAACTTGATTGCTTAATCTTATCAGATCCTTTTCCCGTCGCTGATGCATTAAGCATGGGGATGTAGCTGGCTGATTTTAGTGGGATTCCCAAGGTGTTTGATATTACAGGAAGAATCCATTTTGCGAGAGCCTTGCTACAGAACTTTACGACAAGTATTGTTGGTATTCCAACAATAATTCTTCCGATGAAGGCAAGGATCGAGAGTTGTGGGGTAAAGATGAGTGGAACTGCTTCATGGTGGAACTGGTTGTACGTTAGCTGGACTCCAGCCACCTGGACAACATGGCTACTTCAGTTTACGAACCTTTGTGGGTGGGGGGGGGATTAAAAAGAAACTCAATTTTCCTTTGGTTATGCAAGTATACACGTTTTTTCCCCTTTAATCCTTTATAGGAAAACACTATGTTTATTAAACAGTTGCAAAAAAAAAAAAAAAAAAAAAAAAAAAGGCCAATAGAAATATATGGTATTGCAAGTAAGATGCACAAATGACCGCCTGTTAGTACTATGTATGACTTTAGTAAAATATTGATCAAAACTGAAGGACGAATCCCGAAACTTGATAAAGTTTTCGACACCTAGAACAAAATTGGACATTCAAGGATTCCATCAATCTGCTGCTTCCAGAATGACAACTTTTCACCAATAATAAATATGGACTCACAAGTCATTCAATTCAAGTAATAAAAATTGAAGAGCTGGGGATGAACAGAAATCTTATCATGTACAATTTCTGCTAAATGCTAACAATGTTTCAAAAATCAGACTGAGGCGGCGCCTCATGCCGATTTTTTAAACGACCGTCTCGTCATAGTGAGGTGCTAGCGCTTCAGATAATTTACGAAGATGGTAAAATTAGAGTTCAGCAAAGCATATTTCAAAGGAAAATGAGTGAATGAGTGCTTACAATTCCCAATGCAACGCCCGTGAAGGCTGTGTGGAACTCAAAGCTTGGAGTTGGAAGCTCAGGAGTTGGATAAGCAAAGAGCAACAAGAAGCTGAGGGCAGCCCAGAAAGATGTAACTGCAAGATAAATAATGTCGCAAAATAAGAAGACATACCAAAACATGATGAATTTCAACTTTGGATTCTGGATGCACTTATTGATATTTCAGTAAGAATATAACCAGAATCTACACAAAGCATAATTTGAAACCAAGAGTGTTCTAAGCAGAACTACACCAACCATTTTCTCCTGAGATAATGAAATTGTCGATATATTCATGGACTGTAAGCCAAAATGCAAGGACCACCAATCCTAAAGCCAGTCCCCCAATGATGTCAACCAAGCTGTGCATGCCAAGGTAGATTCTTCCTACAGTAATGGAATTTCCAATTTAAAAAAAATTAACAATGCCGCCAATGTCCAGTGTTTAAAAATACGGTGAAAGGCGCCGCCTCGAGGTGGCCGCGTCTTTTGGTTTTCAGATTTTCGCCGCTTCACACTGCGTGAGGCGGCCGCCTCAGTCCGCCTCGCGCCAAATCGACGTGAGGCGCACGAGGCGGCCGCCTCACTCACAACGCCTATTTTTTTTTTTTTTTCTGGTTTTTGCCTTAACAACGACGACGTTTTGGGGGCTTCAAAACGTCGTCGTGTGGTCAATTTCATTTCGTCTCTAAGGCTCCAAAACGTCATCGTTGGTCAATTTCATTTCGTCAATTTAATATGCCTTTTGTTTTCTTTAAATTTATTGTCACATTAAGAATTAGATGTAGATTAACATAAAGTGGATTCTTGCTACAATTCAAATTCAACATTATGGTTGGCTCTAATATGATTTTAGTGAAAAAGAATCATAATTAATATCATTAATCAACATTAATTGTGATTTTCAAAAAAATTTAATTGTGAATGATATCAAAATAATTTATTATTAACAATAAAACTATTTATTATAAATATTTATATAAAAAAATAAGTTACAAAAATATCCTTAATTAAAATAATTAATTATTAATTTATTAAATTACTAAATATTTATAATAAATTTATATTTAATCAAGAATCATCATTTCATCAGTTTATAAATTTTTTTTTTTTGGTCGTTCGCATTGAGGCGCCCGCCTCACGCCTCAAAGGCCGACCGCTTCGAGGCATTATACTTATTTTTAAACATTGGCAATGTCATATACAAAGTTAAAACTTACCTATAGCAATGAGGCCGACAAGCAAGCAAAGAAGGGAAACTCCAGCAAATTGTATGATGGCATCATTATTTTGGGAATAAGATAGCACATAGTGCAATAGATATCTGGAAACACAGCCAAAAGAGAAACAATTAGCGTATAACATAGAACTCAAGAATGTTAAAATGGAATGCAAGTATTAAACTAGCATCCTTGTAACAAACGCAAATATTTTCATATCAATTCAGTACCAATATTCAGTATGGAATAGAATAGCTACCAACTACCAACTTATCAATTAAATTTAAATGTTCTCCTTTTCTTCACAATTTGAAATTCTTTGATAAAACCTTTAGCAACTTAAAAAGCATGAACTATATTAATGTATGAGAAATGCAAACTTGGCAAAAGAATTATACACCATGTGGTGTAAATTGCCAAGGGATACAACTTCATCTTCTTTAACATATTCTGAAACCAGATTGAATAAATATTTCTTTCCTCCAGCAATACAATCACTACACCGCAAACTAAATTTATGTACATAACCTACAGAAAAAGAAGCAACAACCCAAGACGAGATGGAGTCATGAATACCCTGATAAGCAAACTGTGTTAAGAGTGTGAGAAGAAGGCAATCCATATTCCAGCGCATTTTCTTTCTCATCCGTTGTGGCAGTTACTCTCCTCACAGGAGGGCAACTTGGTCTAGGAGCCGATATGGTATCCTACATAAAACACGACACCAAACAAGAACAAAAGAACTTGCTTCAAGACTTCAATTTCAACCTTACAAACAAAATGAAAAAAACTGTAAACATCAAGCAACAAATAATTAATACCTTAATAGTGTTCCC
This sequence comes from Zanthoxylum bungeanum, assembly GCA_019454045.1. Taxonomy (NCBI): domain Eukaryota; kingdom Viridiplantae; phylum Streptophyta; class Magnoliopsida; order Sapindales; family Rutaceae; genus Zanthoxylum; species Zanthoxylum bungeanum. The sequence continues at coordinate 117,663 of SKCR01046998.1, read as the reverse complement.
TGTAAAATCACAAAAGGCCATCAAAAGAGTCATCTGCCTAGCCAATTTTCCATGTCCACTCTACAATATAGACCCAAAAAAGCAATTTTTTTTACATTCATAACATGAACATAAATCAAGCATTAGCACAAATAAAGGCCAAAAAGACATACCCAGAACAGAAAAGGCAAAAAAGCAGTGTAAAATGGCACTGAAACAGCACAAGACAAGCCAGAAAACAAAGCATCCAAGTATTTATTCTGGTAATTCTGCACAAACCCACTAAAACAAAACTCCATTTAAGTCATCAAAATCAAAATCAAAATCAAAATCTGAAATCTGGGTATTGTTCAATTTGGTGAAAAGATTATTGGGACCTGGATCTGGAGAATGAAAGGTGTGCCAGTGATGACATGGTGAGTCACCCAAGGCTGCATCAAAGATCTAAGCTTTTGGGTCACATTCAGACATGAAGATATCATAATCCATGACACAATCCCACATAAGGTCGCCACTTGCCACGCTGCTAATACGCTCTCCATTTTTATCTTCTTCCCTGTTCAATGAGGAGAGGGGTCAAAATCAAAAGGAAGAAGACTTTATTTAACAGAAATGAAATTGGAAATGCAGAGAAATTTTGTTTGAATTGTCCTGGTCAAACGTTTAAGGTCTACAAGAACAATGTTTGATTCGGTATTTTATCAAATAAGCACCCTACTTTTCATGTTTTGTCAAATAGAGACATAATCTAACACATTTATTGTATAAATCCATGGTCGGTACAGTGCTCCCCTCCCTAGACACTAGTCCCCACTCCCCAGTAGGGGTGAGCAAAACTGGTTTCGGTTCCGGTTCCGTATGGAACCGGAACCTACCCAGAAAAATTCGGTTCCGCACTAAGTGGAACCGGAACCTACCCATTTAAACAGGGTACCCTATTATTCGGTTCCAATCTGGTTCCGGTCCGGTTCCGAATTACCCTATTTTAAAATATTTTAATGAAAACTACATTCAGGTTTTGGGACTGATTTAGGCGTGCAGAGAGGGGTTTTATGCGGCAGTTTGTGAGGCAATTCAGGGACGGTTTACGGTGTGGTATGCGGCAGTTTGTGTGCTTGGGTATTGCGGCAGTTTGGGCGAAGGGCAATTAACGTGAAGAGGCAGGGGCTGCTGGCGAAAGGACAATTAACGTGAAGAGGCAGAGGCTGGTTTGAGACAGTGGGTGTGAGCAGAGGCTTACAGTGAGGGAGTTTGTTAGACATGTTTGAGGGGCTGGTTTGAGGCAGTAGGCGTGAGCAGAGGCTTGCAGTGAGGGATCTAGTGTTGCGTGTTTGAGGGGGGCTGGTGAGATGGGGCAGTGGGCATGAAGTTGGTTAGGTGTGAGGCTTATGAGGGGCTGTTGAGATGGGGCAGTGGGCGTGAAGTTGGTTAGGCGTGAGGCTTATGAGGGGCTGCTGAGATGGGGCAGTGAACATAACTAATCAGCAAAAATAATGTGGTCAAGTTGATGTGAAACTGGTTCCATGGTCCGGTTCCGGTTCCGATCATTTTGGAACCGGAACCTACCCGGATAAAATCGGTTCCTTCATTTTTGGAACCGGAACCTACCCGATTACAACCGGTTCCGGTTCCAAACCCGGAAAACCGGTCCGGTTCCAACCGGTTCCGGGTAGACCCGGAACCGTTGCTCACCCCTACTCCCCAGTACTGGGGTTACCGTGCTAGAAGGCCAAGTCCTTGCAAAAAATGCAACTTTTTTTTTCTTATATATATATATATTGGTTATTGTATATTAGATGAATTCAATAATTTCATGCAACGTTCTCATTGGTTGAAAGGATATGTCATGTTTGACCTGTATAATATAAACTAAATATTATTAAATAATGATTCTGTAACACCTCACTTCAAGATCATGAGCATTTAGAATCATTTTTACCTTTATTTGTGCCATGAGATTAGTAATTTAGTATAATGGTCACCATACCCGCATATCGGTGGTCGAGAAACTTCGACATAGCCATTGGAACTGACATAGTGATGACCCTGTATCGTGATATGCATTTTGTAATCGGCATTCCATCATATCGGTCATTAAATAGATCACTGTGTATTCTTGGACCTTCGAAATGGGCTTCTAGAACCGACATACCGATATCGATATCGGCATACCGGTCAAGTCTGGATTTATATATAACCCATTCCCATTCCTTTTTCCTTTCATTTTCTTCTTCGTTTTCTCTTTCTCCCTCTCGGCTCCCCCACCATTTTTGCCCTAAAATCAAGCCAAAAGCTTGATTCTCATACATTTCAAACATCCATTGAAGCAAGTAAGTTCCTCATTTTCCATTTTAGCATTTGTTTTGCATTTTACCATGAATCTCTCAAGCTTAGGAGAAACCCATGTATGATACACACCCATTTTTCATGATTTTGGTTAGTTAATAAGTTAGTCATGCTTAGACGATAGATTATTGACATGATCTATGCATGGATTAAGCTAAGTCATAAAGCCCTAGAATTTGGGTATTTTTTCTTGTTATGTAGTTGTTGATTTGAGGTTTGATTTTCATGTTATAGGCTTATAATAAGCTAAGTTCATGTTATTGTTGTTGAGATTGTAGTTTGTAAAGCATGATTTGGGGTTTCATATTGTTGGGTATGTGAATTGGGGGTTTCGTTGCAAGCTATTCTTTTTGTGTTGTTATTGGGTGTTGAAATCGACTGTCGGGTTGGCGTCGCAATACAATGCCCGTTTCCGGAATTATTTTGTATTTGTTCCATATTGCACGCAACATGCTAAGAAACGTTTGGGATTTCCTTGTCAGTGTAATTACACGTAACATTCACGTGCATGCTAAGGATTGTAATGTTCAAGTATGATGACCGTACTTGGACACATGATAGATTCCACGAATGAGGATTCTTTCGATTTCATTCGAACACACGGACATTAGAACGTCGGTTATATGAGTGAATGATTTCATACTTATGTTTCATGTTATTTATATTATGATGTACTTTATTTATGTCGTATGTGTTATGATGTATGAAACACGATTTATGATATATATAAATTACGTCTCATGTTTTGCAAGTTATGTTCGTGTTTATAATTTATATTTTACAAGTTTGTAGTTCATGCATATATGTTTATGAAACATGTTTTCACGAGATAAGTATGCACATTTTCATCTTATGCTTTCACAAGTCATAAATATATAATTTCTATTTACGTTTTCAGTTTTCACTAACACATCACATGATTATTATTTATGTTTTCAGTTTGTGTGTTCTCATTTTAGAAGTACTGGTTAAGGAATCCTTTCGGACGGGTCATCTCATACCTAATTTAAAATAGGTATGAATTTCGTACGAGCTTGTATGTATAAACCAATACACATATCAGTTTATGGTTCCGCTTTTTAATTCATGGTATTTATGTTTCAATCCATGTGTACAGTCATCCAATTTATGTTTTCAGTCTGCAGTTTATGTATACAATTATGATTTTCAATTCATGTTTATATGTTGCCATTTCAAGTCATGGTTACAGTTTGCAATCATATTATTATGTGTACAATTTAAGTCATGTCAACAGTTTCAAGTCATGTTGACGTTTTCAAGTCATGTTGACGTTTTTAAGTCATGTCGATGTTCTCAATTCAAGTTGTCATTGACTCATGTTTACGTATTCATAGTTTACGTTTTTATGTTACAAGTTTATAGTTTATGTCTTCAGCTTGTGTGACATGTTTACAAGTTTTCAGTTTATAGACATGTTGACGGTTTATATTGTACAACTGAGTCATGTTATCAGATTCATGATTATAGTTCATGTGTATAGTTACAATTTGCAGTTCATGTTTATATGTTTAGTTTCAAGTCGTGTTTCAGTTTTCAAGACATGTATATGGCTTTCGGTTCATGTTTATATTTTATCTTCACGTTATTATTTTCATGACTACGTTTACTTTATGTTCATAGTTACCGCTTATGGTTACAGTTCAAGTTTCATGTACAGTCATGTTTGGAGCTTATATTTTTGAGTTTACAGTCATGATTATGTTTTCGATTCATATTTATGTTTTCAAGTTATGTTCACAGTTTAAAAGTCATGAATATGGATTTTCTAATCATCATTTCATTTTCAGTTAACGATTCTTATATTTTCTGCATGTTATGTTTACGAATTTATCGTCACGTTTCCCATATATTATGTTCATGATTTACATACTTCTATGTGTTATGTCTTCAACTCACGTTTTTATGAAATATGATTTCTAATCATGATTTCTATTGATCTCAGTTTAAGTTCTCAGATTATGATTTATATTACTCTGATTCAAGTTCCAGTCGCCGATTGATGTGTTCAAGTGTCATGGTCGCAGTTTTCGAGCCAGGTCATAATTTATGTCCTTACATGCTAATTGTTATTATGTTTTCATGTTTCACGATTTACAGATCATGTTTCAAGTTTTCAAATATGATTTTCATGAGTAAAAACTTACGTTTTCCTGTATATGATTTACAAGAACTAGTAAAAATAAAATGTTTTCAAACCACCAGTAGAGTGTCATCCCCTCATGTATAGCTATCCCATGTATGCTCAACTCAGTAGGCGTAATAGTTTTTCAGTGACCGTCTTAGGCATATTCATGTTTGTGTTCTTCTGCTTACGTGATGCTAGGTCCCGCTAAATATGTTTCATGCCCACATGTAACAATATTGGTGAGATTGTCATGACAAGTTATTTTTCAGCCATATGTATGAGTGAAATATGATTTCCTACTATGCTCATAACATCGGAGACCACGGCACTGTTGAGCTCGCAGCTCGTAGAAAGTATGAATTAGTATGCGGGGAACCAACCGGAGAATAATGGAGTCACCACCCAGTGTAAGACACTGATAATGATTTAAGGTTGCACTACACCCCTAGCAAAGTCCAACCTTAAATTCGTTTAGGTTCGAAATAATCTCTTACTAATGCCAGTATAATATCAAAGTTCAAAAAATTATCCACATAACTTATAACGCAGTATCACACAACAACAATTTATATAACATATACAGTACAATTATAATAGAAAGAACGAGAAAGAAAAAATTATAAAATTAAAAAGTGTCCAGAAATTATCAAAGCAATAATAAAAAGTGAATTAAACATATCTTTCTGAAGCTTGGCGTGACAAATTTTTTTACCTTGATTTATATTAATGTACGGCTAGACTTGTTGGAAGTCTGGCCGGATGTACTGTGTATGATAGAAACTCAAAGTCATGCATGGAAACAAATAACATGGGTATGACATACTTGAAACCAGTAACCATAAAGTACAATAAGGATCATGCATGGTAAAAATAATAATGAAACTATAACGATAAAACAATCACAAAATAATAATAATGATAAAAAATAACAGTGAACAAGACATATGTAGCTACTTCCAAGTGGTATGTGAAGTTGTATCCCAAGTGCAGACCATACTACTGTCCATTCGGAGTCGGCTATGGACTTTACGTCTGAGTTTTTATCTTATATACCACAAGGAAGCAAATATACGCCGACATATATAGCCGATTGTACGACCAGAGTTTCTGTATGACAATCGCATGTCCAATCGGATATACTACGTCAGAATAACAATAAATAAAATGTGGAGTTTTAAGATTTAATGAGTCCTTAGGTCTTAAGTGTAGTTCAGCTCTGATAACACTACTAAAAGTCTGAGTTGGTTGCTAGATCTCTTGCTAGGGATGGAAATTTAAAGTTTGTGTTTCTGTTTTTTTTGTTCTGAGAAGTCCCTTAAGTCGTGTGCTATGATGCTTTTTTTTTATAGTGTGTAGGGTTTGTCTAATAAGGAAAAAATCTCATTTGTTAAGGAAATTGATTAAGATTGAAAAGGAATTGGATTTATGGAAATTGGTAAAGAAGGAAAAAGATTGTTCCTTCTACAAAGCAGAAAATTGGCGCATGTCCGACTAGACTTAGACATATCCGGCCGGATATGATTGTTTTATATTCGTTCGAACATAAATGACGTCCGATCTAATTTGGTTTATGAATCCGGTCGGATGTATATGACATTCATCTTGAATTTGGCCGCTTCTTTTGGACTTTTTGTAGTTTCTTTGCATTCCAACATCAAACCTTACAACTTTCTCAATTTTCGAGAGTGTTCTCATAAAAGACTCATCATCGGGCTATGCATAAAAATACGATGTCTACACCATGTTTATAATTTTCGTGTTCAATAAATGATTTACGATTCATGCCTACAGATTTCAAGACATCTTTATAGATTTTAGTGCACATTTTCACATTATAGTTTTTAAGTCATGATTTCAATTTGCAGTCATGTCTATGTTGGGTGTGCAAACAAAGTCCCAAAGTCTCACATTGGTTAGAAATGGGGAAGATCATGGGCATATAAGGATGGACATGTATCTTCATTAGTATGAGGCCTTTTGGGTATAACACAAGAGCAAATCCAAGAGGGCTTAGGCCCAAAGTGGACAATTTTTATACCAATGTGGAGATAGTGGTGTCCTAGGTTCCTTACAAGTGATATAAGAGTCATTCCCCGGAGTTAGCCATGTGGATGAATCCTCGGAATACAGAACAAAAAGGTGGTGAGCCCCGATCGTGATCCGTGAATGTGTTCGGTTAGATAGGCAGTGTGCTCCGGTCTTCATGGACGTGTCCTAATCCCAACACGGTGAAGATGAGTTGTCATGGGCTGGAGTGGACGGATGGATGATCGTTTGAGGGGAGGCTCGGTGGTCCTTTGTTTGAGGGGAAGATTGTTGGGTGTACAAACAAAGTCCCAAAGTCCCACATTGGTTAGAAATTGGGAAGATCATGGGCATATAAGGATGGACATGTATCTTCATTGGTATGAGGCCTTTTGGGTATAACCCAAGAGCAAATCCGTGAGGGCTTAGGCCCAAAGTGGACAATTTCATGCCAATGTGGAGATAATAGTGTCCTAGGTTCCTTACAGTATATAGTTATTAGTTCATAATGACGTTTCCAGTTCATGTTGACATTTCTAGTTCATGCCATAGTATCTGGTTCATGACATGTTTATTTTCATTTTTATGCTTACGGATTATAATCACGTTTTCATGAATCAATTCTCAAGTTATGTTATAAATGTTTAGTTTATGTCACAATTTTAAGCATAAATACAATTTACAGTTCAAAGTACTCGATTACTTTTGCTTCACGAACCAGGTTTGAAGTAACTTCATTTATATATGCAACTTCACGTCGTTATACGTTTAATTTCAGTGTTCACTCATTAGGTCATTCATACGACTTACTCATCCATTTTCAAATTGGTGTTGTAGGATTTCATGCATGCAGATGAATTTTTTTTTAGAGAAGATGGACTCTGTCTGCAGTCAATAAAGTCACGATATCAGGGTATGTATTCATTATGTGAGGCCATGTGGCCGAATGGCAATAGATGTAAATCATGTTATATCTAGTATGTTTCAAGTATTTCATGGGCATTGTATGTCAGACACTCATGTATTTAAGATTAGTCAGCTCGTTTATGTATAATGACATGTTTCGCATGTGCAAGCCATGAGGCACAGAGAGATGGTAACCACTACAAGAGAATAGTCAAATAGCGACGGAAAAATCTATAACTATTCCGTCGTTAATTAGCGACGAAAAATTTAGTCTTTATTTTATTGGCCACAAAAAAATAGCAACGAAAATATTACATTCGTCACTAAATTTAGCGACGAAATTTTATTTCGTCTCTATATAGCGATGGAAAATTTCATAGCTAACTAGCCCGTCGCTAAATAAGCGATGAAAAATTTTATAGCTAATTAGCGACGAAAATTCCGAAATTATTTAGCGAGGGAATAAATTTCCATAGTTAAATAGTGACGAAATTTCGTAGCTATTTATTTTAAAAATTTTAAAAAATTGGAAATTTTAAAATTTTAGAGAGCTAGGAAATTTAATATTTTAAAGATGTGTGAAACTTATAAATTTTATAAATAAGAGAAACTTTTAAGTTTTAAAAAGGGAAATGTTTTAAAATTTTAGAGAGGCGGAAAATATTATAATTATAGATATGTGAGGAATTTTTAATTGTAGAGAGAAATTTTTAAATTTTAGGTAGGTGAAATTTTTTAAATTTTTGAATGGTGGAAATTTTTAAAGAAGTGGATTTTTTTTTTATTGTTGTATGTACATCTTCAATTCCACAAGATATTGTAATGTCCACCGCAAGTTTCGACACACCACCATCCATTTGCGCCACCTTAAATAAAAAAAAATATTAGTGTTTGTTTTTCAGGAAAATTTAAAAGAGGAGATAATAAAAATGAGAAATTGATCATGGAAGTTGAGGTATGAAACATTTTGATGGTTTATGAAATTGAGTTAATAAATTTTTGATGGTGTATTGGAGTTGGGAGTTAAAAAGATTGTGGTGTATATATAGAGGAAGAAAATAAGAGACTAAGAAAAATTTGTAAATTTTTGAGAATTTGAAATTTTCGTAAGACGAGAACTTTTTGAAATTTGACTAAATTTAGCGATGTAATAGAGGTTCCGTCTCTATTTAGTGACGGATTAGTGATAAAAAAGTTGTCTCTAAATTTTTTTATAAGTAACGTCGACGGAATAAAATTTTGGAGGGATTGAAAATTTTAAAAATTAGCGACGAAATATTGATTTCGTTTCTATTTAGCGATGATAAAATTTCGTTTCTAATTAACAATAGTTTTGCAAAATTCGAAATTTAAATAAAAATTTAAAATTAGCAACGGAATAGAGATTTCGTTTCTATTTAGCGAACATGATATTGATTATGTTTCTATTTAGCGATAGATTGGCGATGAAAAAATTTCGTTTCTAATTAACAATAGTTTTACAAAATTAGAAATTTAAATAAAAATTTAAATTTAGCGACGAAATAGAGATTCTGTTTATATTTAGTGATGAATATTGATTTTTTTCTATTTAACGACGAATTAGCAATGGGAAATTATCGTTTCTAATTAACAATAGTTTTGCAAAATTAGAAATAAAAAATTAAAATTAGCGACAAATTTCCTAATCTGTTGCTAATTAGCGATGAAAATTGAGACAAGCCTAATTTTCATCTCTAAGTCCGTTGCAAATTCCGTCGTTATTCCATCGTTAAATTCGGGCAATTTTTAGGGATAAAATTTATTTTTTGTTGCTAAATTTCGTTGCTAATTTCATTTTTTGTTTCAATTATGTATATATTATGTCGTTAAAACTGTAATTTCTTATAGTGAACATCGTCTCCTACCGGTCTCATCTTGAAAAATTGGGATGTGATATATACACATAAAAAAATTATACAAAACATTAAAAACTAAAAAAAATCACTATAAAAAAAATTAAAAAAAATTACTACAAGACAAAAAATATATTTTTATCATTGATAATTTTGGGCCATTTTTTGTGCATTCATCATTTTTGAATATTTGTTTTTTCAATCGTAATGAATATAAACTTAAATAAATTTACCTTAAAAAAAAAACTTAAGTAAACTCGAGGAGCTAGAGGATATAATCCCATTTTAATTTTTTGTTAATATTTTATTATTTTGTTGCACGTTGGATTAAGATTCCCGCGGCAAAATAGAAGCAGTCAGCAGCGCGTAAGACGACGACATTCCTATGATTTATGATTACATATTTTAGTAAAGATTTTACTCTTATTCTTGATATAATCTAAACCGTTTAATTTTAAATACTTTGATCCAATCTTCGGCTGGGAGTGTTTCTGATATTATTTACGATTAATAAGATATTGTCTCAACCTCATCCATAATATATTATATTGGGAATCACACCTTAAATTAAAGTATTTAGTGAGATTATCAAAATTAACATGCCTCTGTCGTTCACTATAAGAATTAAGTAAATTATAATATCATTTAGAGAAAAATTTCTACTATCAAAGCCTTAAATATAAACTGGCAAGATGTCCACCTATGATCATAATTTTTTTTTTTTTTTTTTATAATAGTCTAATGAATAACGAATTGTCAATTGTCCCAAAATTTATTTATCACAATATTATATTTGTTTGTACAATTTTTTGTCAAAAGAACATGTAAGGTTCAACCTCATGAGACACAGTCTCAGCAAGGGGTGTTTGATTAAGTGAATAAGCCTCCAAATGACACAAGCACACAAATTACAGTCATAATTTTACAAAGCTACGAAATTAAAATAAAATGCTTGTTTCGAGTCTTCATTTTTTTTTGGGCCCTCTCTTCTTCGCATGAATGAGCCTCTTATAGTGAGTCTTGTTAACTGCTCGGACGGTTTTAGTCCGTAACTTCTCTGCAACTGCTGGATCGTGCCTTCCAACCGTTGAGTTGTGCGCCATAATTGCCTAATCGTGGAGGAAACTGTCTAACTGCTTAAATCGTGGGACCAACTGCAGTATGCATTAGCCGTCCTAGTTGATGTGTCTCTTCCCCTCGTCGCCCTGTTTACGAATCGTTCTGTGGCGTGATACTTGTCCGTCCTGCTTGCTTTCGTCCTTGTCGTCCCGGGGCGATTTTCTTTTGTCAACAATATTATGACAATAAACCTCAAAATATAAAGTTACATTGGGTCCTAAAAATATCAGAATCGTCCCTATCTACTATGCAACGGTTTAACATAACTTATACACGTTGTATAATTAATGGGTTTAAATAATTTCTTCCTTTTGGAGATATCACAATTACAACTAATTATAATATGGAACGTTGTTCGGTTAATGAATAGCTTAAACTCTATTAACGAGTTGTTACAAAATTACTCATCCTATTTGTGGACGTATCGATTTTAAATTTTAATACCATGTAAAACAAAATAGTAACCAGTTAAATATACTCACTTTAAGATTTTATAATCTTACCATTTGTATTTAAATATATAAATAATTATTATCCGTATTTGTCTTTAACAGACTTAAGTTTCTAAATTATATACATATAGTAAATTTTCCAAATCATCACATCACATGATATTTCGAGGATGATGACTTTTGCAGAACATTCACTGCCATCAAAGTTGACATTGTCCAAACCAATCAAATTTCTTAAATTAGAACTAGTTTGATTATTTGACCATTCTAATATAACTCTTAATCTCTAATTAATTAATAAATTATTAGTGATTAATTAATATATATACACACACGCACCCACTGAACATTTAATAAAAAATTGATACTATATATTCTAATTTTGACTTTTTACGTTGCCGTCACATAGATGAGAAAATCTTTGGTGTAACAGTTGTACCACGTCATTCATGCAACAAGTCAATCATTCGTTGCCACGCGACTAAAAAATTAAAAAATAATTAAAAAATATGTATTAAATTATACATGTTATTTTTTAATTCACTGGTGGTACCACGTCACCCATACCACTGTTGCACCAAAGATTTACTTCACATAGATAGTGCCAAATACGTCATTATCTGTCTGGTAAATCCGACGGTTTTCACAATGTTTTAAATTTGGACGGTTGTGATTTGTTTTGCCTCGTCAACGGCAACGACTTTGGACGAAATTTGTTGGCGTTTTTTTGGGTGATTTAATAATATATTGGGCCCGTTTCAAAAGAAAATAGATCCGGCCCAGCAAGAGAACAAATTTTTAGGGCTCGGCCCGGTCTGGCTTAGCCTAATTAACTTGGGTCAGACTCAATAAAAATATTTTTTTAATTATATAAATTAATTTTTAATTTTAAGTATATATTTATGATTAAAATTTTAAAATCCAATCCTACAAAACTAAAACATTGAAATTCTTATTTTTTATTTTTAAGTATTAAAAAAATTCAAAAAAAATAATTTTTTTTTAAAAAAACTTATTTTTTTAAAAAGCCCGGCTTGAGCCCTCTTGGACTTTGGCTTGGCCCTGCCCTGATAAAATTCGGGCCCGGACTGGTCTTGGAAAAGCTCGGACTTGCCCCGTTTTCCACTCTTATCCGATGCAAGTTTTTATAAAATAAAAAAAAATTAAGTGCAATCAATACTAACAACTAAATAAATTCTATATACAAATGACTAGGGATGCCAATATATGTACCTGATTCATTCAGCCAACGAGTACCGAAATTTTACATGTATCAAGTCGTAATGTATCGGGCCCACGAGCCTCCATTTCACTTGGATTTTTATCTATATTAGAACGATGATGCCAATACCCAATCCATCTAACTAACAAGTATAAAAACATTATCCTCTTACGCTCCCCTACTGTCTCCCATCCCCGCATATATTTTTTCCACCCATACAAGTGCTAGGATAGGAGTGGCTTAGCCTAATTAACTTGGGTCAGACTCAATAAAAATATTTTTTTTTATTATATAAATTAATTTTTAATTTTAAGTATATATTTATGATTAAAATTTTAAAATCCAATCCTACAAAACTAAAACATTGAAATTCTTATTTTTTTGTTTATAAGTATTAAAAAAATTCAAAAAAAATTAATTAATTATTTTTTAAAAAGAACTTATTTTTTTAAAAAGCCCGGCTTGAGCCTGCCCGGGACTTGGGCTTGGCCCTGCCCTGATAAAATCCGGGCCCGGACTGGTCTTGGAAAAGCTCGGACTTGCCCTGTTTGCCACTCCTATCCGATGAAAATTTTTATAAAAAAAAAAAAAATTACAGTGCAATCAATACTAACAACTAAATAAATTCTATATACAAGTGACTAGGGATGCCAATATCCGTACCTAGTTCATTCAGCCAACGAGTATCGAAATTTTACATGTATCAAGTCGTAATGTATCAAGCCCACAAGCCTCCATTTCACTTGGATTTTTTTATCTATATCAGAACGATGATGCCAATACCCAATCCATCTAATTAACAAGTATAAAAAATTATCCTCTTACGCTCCCCTACTGTCTCCCATCCCCGCACATATTTTTTTCTTCCATACAAGTGCTAGGATAGAAGTGGCTTAGCCTAATTAACTTGGGTCAGACTCAATAAAAATATTTTTAAATTATATAAATTATTTTTTAATTTTAAGTATATATTTATGATTAAAATTTTAAAATCCAATCCTAAAAACTAAAGCATTGTAATTCTTATTTTTTATTTTTAAGAATTAAAAAAATTAAAAAAAATCAATTAATTTATTTTTTTTAAAAAACATTTTTTTAAAAAGCCCGGCTTGAGCCCACCCAGACTTGGGCTTGGCCTTGCCCTGATAAATTTCGGGCCCGGAATGGTCTTGGAAAAGCTCGGACTTGCCCCATTTGCCACTCATATCCGATGCAAGTTTTTATAAAATAAAAAAAACTACAGTGCAATCAATACTAACAACTAAATAAATTCTATATACAAGTGACTAGGGATGTCAATATCCGTACCTGGTTCATTCAGCCAACGAGTACCGGAATTTTACATGTATCAAGTCGTAATATATGAGGCCCACGAGCCTCCATTTCACTTGGATTTTTATCTAAATTAGAACGATGATGCCAATACCTGATCCATCTAACTAACAAGTACAAAAAATTATCCTCTTACGCTCCCCTACTGTCTCCCATCCCCATATATATTTTTTTCCTTCCATACAAGTGCTAAGATAGGAGTGGCTTAGCCTAATTAACTTGGGTCAGACTCAATAAAAAAATATTTTTAATTATATAAATTAATTTTTAATTTTAAGTATATATTTATGATTAAAATTTTAAAATCCAATCCTAAAAAACTAAAACATTGAAATTCTTATTTTTTATTTTTAAGTATTAAAAAAATTCAAAAAAATAAATTATTTTTTAAAAAAATTTATTTTCTTAAAAAGCCCGGCTTGAGCCCGCCTGGACTTGGTCTTGGCCCTGCCATGATAAAATCCGGGCTGGACTAGTCTTGGAAAAGCTCGGACTTGCCCCGTTTGCCACTCTTATTCGATGCAAGTTTTTATAAAATAAAAAAAATTACAGTGCAATCAATACTAACAACTAAATAAATTCTATATACAAGTGATTAGGGATGTCAATATCCGTACCTAGTTCATTCAGCCAACGAGTACCGAAATTTTACATGTATCAAGTCGTAATGTTTCAGGCCCACGAGCCTCCATTTCACTTGGATTTTTATCTATATTAGAACGATGATGCCAATACCCGATCCATCTAACTAACAAATATAAAAAATTATTCTCTTACGCTCCCCCACTGTCAGCACAATTATTAATTTGCCGACACATGTCATCATTTGCATCATCATGACGTCAGTACAATAATTCAACTTGCCGACACGCGTCATCCCTTGCGTCATTATGATGTCAGCGTCGCGACGCCAAACCTTCACGCGTCGCGACGCCGAGCCAATAATTGTGTCTTCCGACAGCCGCCATTCACTATACAGCGCGTCGCGACGCCAAGCCTTCATGCGTTGCAACGCGGGCAGGTTTTGAAGCCTATAAATAGAGACTGATTTCATTTGAATTATTCATACTTTCTTCTGGGAATTTCCTTAGAATACTAAGAAGAAAGTATCTTGTTTGTCTACTTTCAATTTTCTTATTTTTAATTTTTATTTTAAGTAATAAATCTCTTTATTTTACTTAAAAGTATGAGTAGGTAACTTATTTCTGATGAGGTTAAATGTAAAGCTTTTAATATAATAATTTAGATTAATCTCCCTTAGTTATAATATATAAATTATCTTAAGACCTAACTTAATTGGATACCGTCTTTATGGTCGGTTGGGATTAATTAAAAATCTGACTTAATCAGGATACCGCCTATATGGTCGGTTGGTGATATAACACATAATTTACATATTATAATAAAGGAGATTTCTAGATTTGAAATAATAAAAGTTGATCCTCAAACCCCAACATTTTATTTCATTGTTGTAAATTTTACTTTTTTAATTTTCAATTAGTTTTATGATGTCTTCTTTATTTAAGTCTTTAGTAGTCCTATGTATGTATTGTAACTAAATAAGTTGTTTAGGGTTGTGATGAAAACCAATATCAATGATTTAATAAGTTGACTTTTCTTATGTCTTGTGTGATGTATATGTTTATTTATTGAGTCTAGTTCTTAACACTTCTTGTTAATTGGCCACTAATATGAGAGATTTGGTAAACTTAAAATGAAATTGGAAAAGAGATTTTAGGTTTAGCCATAAACTCAATAGCTCACGATTTTATACTTACCATAGAGATTTCCTTACAAGATAGAAATATACCTGTCGAGCGTAGGTAGCTATAATTGGAACTTAAACTTAATGAATTCAGAGTTTCTTAATTACATAGAAATATAATTAATTGGATTATTTTGGGTGTTTGCATCTGACCATCGGAAGAGGCTTTTGCATATTTTCATGTTCCAGGTTAATAAACTAGTATATCACACAAGCATAAAATAGTCAACTCATCTTTAGAAAGATATTGGTAGGATTCACAACCATGAATATTTTCATATCATTATTTAAAACTTAAAATCTACATTTGTTTTATTTTATTTACTTGTTTTAGATAAAAATCACCTTTTAACCAACAATCAAATCAATTAGATACTATTTTAGCTCATAAATTGATAGCATGGTATTAAGTCCTTATGAGACCGATATATTTTATACTACTTGAGCGATACATGCACTTGTGTTACGTGTGGTGTTTACCACCGATCAAGTTTTTGGCACCGTTTTCGGGGACTTATTTATCTTTTACTATTAATTTTGGGGTTAGATACTTTACTGGTATCTAATTTATTTTTACTTATTATTTTTATTTTATTGTGTTTCAGGTTCTCAGACACTACATGAGAAGAAGCAGAAGTTTTGAAACCCGTCCGCTTGACCCATAAATTGAAAGAACAATCAGACAATTGAGAATGGAAAGACGAGAAGGCCAAAAAGCATTGATCAACATGAACAATCCAGAACCTGAACCTTTGGAAGTTGCACCACCAATTCCCATTCGAGACGGAACAATTCCAGTGGTTGACGGCTTCATATCTTGCATTGTACTTCCACCATTACCAGTAAATATGTGTGACATCAAAATATGCATTCAGATGATTCAACAATCAGTTCAGTTCGAGGGAAGTGCAACTGAAGATCCTAATGCCCACATCAGCAACTTCCTGGAAGTTTGTGGCACATTCAATTACAACCGAGCGGCAGAAGAAGCAATGCGACTGCGAGTGTTCTCATATTCCTTGAAAGACAGAGCTAAGGCTTGGCTCCATTCACTACAAGTAGGTTTCATCATAACTTGGAACACTTTTGCCACCAAATTCCTTACAAAGTACCTTCCCCCAGCCAAAACAGAAAAGCCGAGGAACGACATCACATCCTTTGTGTAACATGATTCAGAATCCCTCTGCGAAACATGGTAAAGGTACAAGGAATTGCTCCGAAAATATCCTCACCATGAGATTGCAAAGTGGCCGCAAGTCCAAACCTTCTACAATGGACTTTCTGGACTAATGAAAACCACAATAGATGCTGCTTTTGGAGGAGCTTTAATGGCAAAAGGAGAAGATCAGGCCTGAGACTTAATTGAAGAAATGGCTAACAATAACTCATTGTGGCCAATAAAAAGAAGTATGATCCAACGAATAGCATGAATCCACGAAGTAGGAGCCAACACAGTAATGAATGCCAAGCTGGATCAGATTTACAAATATCTGGAAACTCTTAGCATGCGGGGTAATACTGGATCCACAAGTTCACCATATGGAGGAGCACCAAAGGCAGAATCTTACAACCAACATGATGAGACTGTGAACTATGTCATCAATTTGAACAGACAGGGAAACAATCTATATTCCAACACCTACAACCCAGGTTGGAGGAATCATCCCTATTTCGCATGGAGCAACACTTCAGAGCAAAGGAACAACCCACCACCTGGATTCCAACAGCAGAACAAAGGCCAGGAGTATGAAAAAGCAAGAAGCCAAATATGTTGTTATGTTTCAAAAACAAGCAGGATCATACGATGTTATGTTTCAAAGCCAATCAGCTTCTATAAAGGCACTGGAAAATCAATTGGGACAACTGGCCAATGCTTAGAGTTACAAACCACAAGGTATTCTTCCTGCAACACAGAACCAAATGCAATGAACAGAGGGAAGTAGCAATGCCAAGCCATCACTTTGAAAATCGACACTGAAATCAATAAAGATGTTGGAGTCAAGGCATCTACTAAAGAAGTTCCAAAAGAAAGCAGCGAAGCAGATCCACATATGGAGGAAAAAAAAGCAAAAGAAAATGATCAAGAAAGATTTACTCCACCTCCACCTTTTCCACAATGTCTCCAGAAATAAAAACTTGACAAATAATTTGCTCGATTCCTAGAGATCTTCAAAAAGCTGCATATCAACATTCCATTTGCAGAAACATTGGAACAAATGCCCAGCTATGTCAAATTCATGAAAGATATTCTGTCACGAAAATGAAGATTGGGAGATTATGAGACTGTAGCATTTATAGAAGAATACATCGTCATCATTCAGAGGAAGCTTCCCCCCAAAGTTGAAGGATCCTGACAGTTTCACCATCCCTTGCACCATAGGAGAAAATTACGTCGGTAAGGCTTTGTGTGATTTAGGTGCTAGTACTAACTTAATGCCTTTGTCTATTTACAGGAAACTGTAGATTGAAGAAGTAAAGCCCATCTTAGCACTCTGTAACTTGCTGATAGATCACTCACATTTCCGAGAGGGGTAGTGGAATATATATTGGTCAAAGTCGACAAATTCATTTTCCCAGCAGATTTCTCTATCCTTGACATGAGGGAAGACAAAGACGTACCCATTATCCTCGAGAGACCATTCTTGGCTACAGGTCGAACCATTATTGATGTACAAAAATATGAACTAACCATGATGGTGCATGACTAAGAAGTAACATTCAATATTTTCAAAGCCATGAAATTCCCGAACGACAAAAAAGAGGAGGAATATTTCAGACTTGATGTATTAGATAGTATCATTTAGAACATAAATGCAATGCAACTTTTCACTGACAAACTTGAAGCATGCATCACCAATAAGACAGACATAGAATTAGATTATGAGACTCTGGAATGTATCAATTATCTTAATGGAGCCTCTCGCTTCAGATCGACACCACAAGCGGAAAGCTTGGAACTACTAAAAAATGAGCGAATCAAACCATCGATTGAAGAACCACCGTAGCTAGAACTAAAGCCACTTCCGAGCCATCTTAGGTATGCATACTTGGAAAAATCTTATGATTTACCTGTGATTATTTCTTCGTCGCTAACGTGGGTGCAAGAAAATAAGTTGTTGAGAGTGCTACGTGAGCACAAAAGAGCTATTGGCTGGACTATAGCAGACATTCAAAGCATCTGTCCATCATTTTGCATGCACAAAATACTGATGAACGACGAGTACAAAGCCACAGTGGAGCATCAACGAAGACTGAGTCCAATCATGAATGAAGTCGTAAAGAAAAAAATATCAAATGGTTGGATACAAGCATCATCTATCCCATCTCTGACATCACTTGGTGAGTTCTATGTAATGTGTACCTAAGAAAGGAGGAATAAATGTAGTCACCAATGAAAAGAACGAGTTGATTCCAACAAGAACAATGACTGAATGTAAAGTATGTATGGATTACAGGAAGCTGAACAAAGCAACTCGAAAGGATCATCGCCCGCTACTATTCATTGACAAGATGTTAGACAGATTGGCAGGACATGAATTTTACTATTTTTTGGACGGATACTCAGGATACAATCAAATTGCCATCGCCTTAGAAGATCAGAAGAAAACCACCTTCACATGCCCGTATGGTACTTTTGCATTCCGCAGGATGCCATTTGGACTCTGTAATGCTTCTGCTATATTTCAATGTTGTATTATGGCCATATTTTCAGACATGATAGAACAAAACATGAAAGTCTTCATGGATGACTTCTCAGTATTTGGAGACTCGTTTGACAACTATTTGTAAAATCTGGAAAATATTTTACAAAGATACGAAGATACCAATCTGGTACTCAACTGGGAGAAATGCCATTTCATGGTGTAGGAAGGCATTGTCCTGGGACATCGAATCTCACAAAAGAGAATAGAGGTAGACAAAGTAAAAATCGAGATAATAGAAAAACTACCTCCACCATTATCCGTAAAAGGGATTCGAAGTTTTCTCGGGCATGTAGTATTTTACAGGAGATTTATCAAAGACTTCTCAAAGATTTCTAAATCTCTGTGCAATCTGCTGGAGAAAGACGTGATTTTCAACTTCATCAATGCCACCATGCTTTTGAGATCTTGAAACAGAAGCTGGTCTCAGCCCCCATCATAATAGCACCAGACTGGACGCTCCCATTTGAAGTGATATGCGATGCTAGTGATGTTACTGTAGGTGAATTTTTGGGACAATGCAAAGCAATGTTTTTCACACCATCTATTACACCAGAAAAACTCTGAATGAAGCACAACTCAACTACACAACAACTGAAAAGGAATTGCTCATAGTTGTGTTTGATTTTGATAAATTCCGCTCTTATTTGATGGGTCCCAAAGTGGTGGTCTACACAGATCATTCAGCAATCAAATACCTGATCACAAAGAAAGATGCCAAGCCTAGATTGATCTGTTGGTGGATTCTATTGCAAGAATTTGATGGGGAGATCTGAGACAGGAAAAGGATAAAAAATCAAGTGGCAGATCACTTATCAAGGCTCGAAAATAGAGGTACAACTGGCAATGAACTGACAATCAAAAAAACTTTTCCAGATGTACAGTTGTTTGCTATCAAGCAACAAGAAGTCCAATGGTATAGTGACTATGTAAACTACATAGTATTGGGGAAATGGCCATTGGAATGGACACATCAGTAACTAAATAAATTCTTCAAGGAAGTCAAGAACTATATCTGGGATGAGCCGTACCTATTCAAACATTGTGTAGATCAGTTATTGCGACGTTGTGTATAAAGAGGTCAATAGTGTTTACAACATTGTCATTCATCACCTTACGGTGGACACTTCAGCGGAGATAAAACTGCAGCCAAAGTCCTATAATCAGGTTTGTTCTGGCCCACTTTGTTTAAAGATGAACACTTATTCATTCTTCAATGTGACATGTGCCAGAGAACGGGAAATATTTCGAGGAGAAATGAAGGACCTTTTCAAAGCATTCTCAAAGTGGAGATATTTGATGTATGAGGGATTGACAACTGAAACCATGACATCATGTGTTGTTATACAACTCAAGGTTGAAACTTTTCCCTGACAAGCTAAAATCACGGTGGTCAGGTCCATTTGTGATTACTCAGTTGTTACCCTACAGAGTAGTTGAAATACATAACCCCAACTCCAACAACACATTCATAGTCAATAGTCAACGTGTCAAATACTATTGGAGAGAATCATTTGAACGAAAAAAAAAGAGTCTCACACTGGCAGATCCAGCCTAATGTTCGGGCAAACATGTCTAGCTAACGACGTTAAACTTAATGCTAGCAGGGAGGCAACCCATGCAATTTGTGTATATATTGAGATTTGGTGTGTTTTATTTTGGTGTGTTTCATTTTTGTAGGAAAAGTCAAAGACGGGATGGAAGACGTTCTCGTAAAATTTCACAAGCATTTTCCCTCTATCATTCAAAAATATTTGATGAAAGTCTACAAAGCACGCATTGAAAGGATGAGAATTCTGATGATCAAAGGAATTCCTAGTGATATCCGTTGGATACTTGAAGCACGAGTCTGATTGGTAGGTGAGTCATCTAACTCTTTTATTTCATTTCTGCCTGGTTTAGGAAAAAAAAACACCTATGCTAATAAAAGAAGAGCTAAAAAATCAGGTGTTTGTTATAAATGTGCACACTGTACATGAAATACCCATTGTTATTCTTTAGGAATGGTGTCTGATAACCGTGAAGATAAAATAAAATTCATTATGGATGACATTAGTAAGGAGTCTTTAGATGACATATCATTGACTCTTGAGACGCATCCCAGTGGATATGTGTATCACATGATTCACAATTTACATACACAGTTTCGAAGAGAAAGACAACAATTAAGTCTCAGGAATCTGACTTTAAATGACCTTGTTTTCCAATTTATAAGAAAATTGGATAGAAAGCTTGTCCCTAACACATAGATGTCATTCAAGCCGCTACTACATGTACATAATTTTAATTTCTTTATCTTTAACTAATAATTGTGATATGTTTTGTTTTTATTTTTTTTTATTTTTGCCGACAGGATCCAGACTTTTTGATTTTCATGATTTATTTTACTGTTTAGCTAATAATTGTCATTTGACAGGTATTAGTGCTATTATTACTCACCCTTTTTCAGGATCTATAAATTTAGCTCGTCATTGCTCTCTTCAACATATCCAGATTTGAGAGAGAAATATTAAAAAATGGAAACAACTTCAAGAAGACGATTTGTTAACATCAGTGTGTTTTGCGGTACTAGTTCTGGTTCTAAACCAGAATTTGCTGAAGCAACAAACAAATTGGGTAGAGTCATGGCTGAAAGAAATATGCATTTAGTATATGACAGTGACAATTAGGGGTGAGCATCGGTTCCGGGTCTACCCGGAACCGGTTGGAACCCGATCGGAAATCCGAGTTTGGAAACGGAACCGGTTGTAACCGGTCTGGTTCCGGTTCCAAATATAAGGAACCGGTTGTAACCGATCTGGTTTCGGTTCCAGAATAACTAGAATTGGAACCAGACCATAAAATCAGAATTGGAACCGTATTTGAGAACCGGATTGGATACCCGATTTTGATGGACTCTTTGAGTTTCCCTAGTTCTTTTCTAGCAGTTGCTCGACGTGAGTACGCTTTTATGTTGCAATCATCTAGGTTTAAGGCCTCTATACAGTCATCCTCAGCTTCCGGAATCTGATGAATAAGAAAAAGGAAGCAAAAAGATGTCAGTAATAAGAGAAACTTATATCCTTTTCGATAACTGCTAAAGAAACACAATTACAATCTTCTGCAGACAAAAGTTCAAGTTTCTCTAACTAAACTTGCCTTTTAAGTTTAATATAGGCCATAGCCCTATTTGCATAGGCTACTGCAGTTGGTGATAGGCCAATGCTTCTGGAAAACTCTCTTCATGCATGAGACTACTTGATATGTGGCGGACTGGATCATAGTTCATTGAATAAAACTCAACCAAGGGTACATTTCCTCTTGGTCTCGGTTTCTCATCCAATTTATGAGAAGACAACACATTCAAAATGATTGACAATAAGTTTCTATATACTCACAAACAAACATAACCTAACTCATTTATTCCCACCTAAAACAGAAGTAAATTTACTGCACATCGAAATTCTTTAATAATGAAAAACAATGTAGACAAGCTATTAACTAGTAAAAAAAATACGCACTTCTAGTAACAACACATGCTAGAAAATAACACTTAATGGTACAAAAAATCCAGATTGCAACACTGGATTAAAAAATAATAATCAAGGCTTACAAACAAACTGTAATTAAATAAAATGGAAAAGAGCATGGATAAAATTGAGTTATGCTACAAAACTTCTTTAATCGCTTACTTGCTATTAAATGACAATGTTATATTAATAGGGTAATTCGGAACAAGACCGGAACCGAATTGGAACAGAATAATAGGGTACCCTATTTAATTGAGTAGGTTCCGGTTCCACTTAATTAGGAGCCAATTTTTTCCCCTAGTGGTAATCTTGGACTAATGGGGTATGTTTCAAGGGCCGTACAGGAAAAAGATAGTCAAGTTTTGGGAATCATCCCAAAATATTTGGCAGAGGCGAATCTTATAGGACAATCAAACGGAGAGGAATGCATCGTGTCAGGTATGTCCGAATGACTTGTTGAAATGATTAACCGTGCTGATGCTTTTATTGCTTTTCCAGGTGGCTTGGGCACTATGGAGGAAACTTTCACATTATTATCTTGGGTGAACTTGAACATACACCAGAATCCAATTGGACTGTTTAATGTTGATGAATTTTTTGACTTTCTTTGTGTGTTTCTTGAAGCCCGTAGAAATGGGAAAACCCATAAAAGATACCATATTCACTACCAGAACAACCAATGATTTAATTGACCAACTCTTAGCCTTTGAACCATATATTGACCCTATCATTTCCAAGATAAACTGGTCCGATAATGATCGTGGTAAGAATCGTCGGATTAATCTGGATTTTAACTTTTAGTTTTCTTTTTAAATGTACAATTCCACGCTAACTAGGTACTGTTTTCTAAACTATTCTTCTTGTTTTTAGACATTGGGGATAATGTCTCAATTAGGTTTGGGGAGGAGAATAGTTAACTAGTATCTTATTTTTATTTTTCTTTGTTTTATTTTTATTCAAAAAATAAATTTGATTTTTTATGTTTTTTTTTAATTTGACTAACTAGGTGGAATTGGATCTTGAGATAGCTGTGTAAGGAATTTCCACTCTTGAGACGTATCTCAACATAATTCGTAACAAATTAATTTTTGTTTATTTCATTTTGAATTATGTAAATTCGTAAATTCTCCATAATATTGACTTAAATTTAAACTTCATATGCTCATTTGACATGTACTATCAACATGCATGGTAACATATAGACATGAGTCGTAAGTGAAAAGTTTGTAATATTTAGTGCTCTAATTTATTGGAGGAAGCATATGAAAGCGATAAAATAAAAAAAATTATGTATATAAATAATTAACCATGCTTTTACTTAGTAACCGGACGTATTGCCTCAGTAAGTAGTGACTGTTCGCGTCAAACGGTAAAGCCTGGGTTAATAATAATAAAGTTTCTACTTAGTAACCGGACGTCTTGCCTCAGTAAGCAGTGATTGTTCGCTTCAAACAGTAGAACTTTTAACATCTGAGATCCGAGTAATTAAGTCTGTAGGGGTGTTTTAACACCTAGTGTCATAAAGCCAACTGATTTGGGAGTCACTGGCCCAAAGCTCGCAACAAGGATTAAAGATGTTATTTATTCAAAAAAAAAATCCATTGCCAAAAAAGGTGAATTCTGATATAACTTTAGGAAAAAATATTACTCTCTTTTCAACTACAGTTATGAATATTGTGGACACAATGATTTGATTAATACCTTGTTAGTTGTGTATATGGAGAATGGTGAAAATAATCGGAGAATTTACTTATTTGATAATTTAGAAAAAAAAGAAAACAAATATTAATTTGGATAGGAATTTCACTTGTTTAGTCACTAACTTGTTTTGTGTGTCTGATTGTACATTTGATTAACATTTGTGGGTATCGTCGATGTAAGTCCTCACGAGACTACAGCTCGTCCACTAGGGATACCTAGGGGTTTAAAGGCTTGTTGCATACGCTAAATGAAACCGTGATCCCTACGAAAGTGGCTTAGTTTAATTTTATTTTAAAGTTGTTTATTGCATTTTATTTTGTTTATTTTGCTCGAGGACTAGCAAAATGTTAGGTTTGGGGGTGTGATAAGTGGAAAATATATCAATATTTACCACCATTTTTACTTAATATTTTGTATATTTACTCAATTTTTGTGAATATTTTGATATATTTTGTGTAATTTTATAGATAAATAAGTCAAGACTTAATGGGATCAAATCAGAGCCAAAATGACGAAAAATGGATGAAAAATGGCAAATTGAGAAATTCACTGTTCACACGTCACGACACGCAATCCCTTTGCGATGCGACGCGTCTCAATTATTCAGTTGCAGACACGCGTCATCACCACATTATCACGTGCATCATCATCGCGTCATTATGACATCAACATAATTATTAATTTGCTGACACACATCATCACTTGCGTCATCATGACGTCAGGACAATAATTCAGCTTGCCGACACGCGTCATCCCTTGCGTCCGTTGTGAATGCTTTCCTTGTGTAGCGGAAACAGTTTAGGCACATAGATCAGACTTGAAAATTTTTCCTGCCCTTCCCTTGAACTGCCGAATATTACTGCCACCACCACTAAAATTTAGCTTCAGTTTTACACAAAATTCCAGCCCCGAAAAAGTCCCGGAATAGCCGGAACTCAATATGCGCCTAACGCACTGCAGAAACAGCCCATGAAATGCGTGGACTATGACTGTGTTTCGGTTTTGATTTTTCACTTGAAAACAGCCCTAACACTGCCCCAAAACACCATAAAATATTCCCCAAAAAACTGGATTAAAACGAAACCAAACCGAGTTCCGTTTCACCAAGTATAGGGGCGGCTTTGAGCAAAACAAAGCCTCACTGCCGAGTACAACAAGAATGAGATGAAGAAGATGATTTGTTCGACACCACAAAGCCTTCTGAACTATATCTCGTTACCAATGAAAACTTTTGTGGGTAAGACTAACAAAATCAATCCCTAAACTATTTAGAGATGAATGTCACACAACAACTTTTGTTATCTTATTTTTATTTATCTTTTGTTCTTCTTTTGTTTTCTTTTTTGTTTTCTCAACAACTTGAGAGGATTTGGAGAAGAAGAAGATGGAGGCTAGGGTTAGAATGAGAGATTTGTCAAAAAGAAAAAAATAAAATTCCTTTTTATACTTAGGGCTTATTATTTCCAAAATAAAGAAAACCCTTTCTCTTTTCCACCTCCAAATTTTCGTCCATGGCATAATTTTTTATTAATTTTTATAACAACAATATTAACTTTCCCTAAAACCAAAATTGTTACAAAAAACAAAAAGATTAATGCCATTATAGATTTGTAACTTCCAAAATTAAATCAAGGGTTTCCAAAACCCAATAATTGGAAATTATAACTTTAGCCTTATTAAATTATATCAAATATAATTTAATATAATTCATTTATTAATTATCATATAATTATTAAAACCATATATTAACTTTTAATATATAGTTCAAGTGTGACAAATAATATTATTAATCATATTAATAATATTTATACATTTGTGAGTATATAACCGGACTATCCAATTATACTAAATATGGGTGTTCATAGGGTTGGGTCAACACGCGACCCGACCCTACGTGACCCGACCCGCGGGTAAAAAAAAAATTTACAAATTTTCAACCTGACACGAAATTTTCGGGTTGGGCAACAGGTTTAATACTAAAACCCGACCCGACCCTATGTTATTTATATTATTTTTCTAAAAATTTTATTATTATTTTTAAAGTTTTATGGGTACATGAAGTTAAAAAATAGCTAGACTTTTTGGATAAATGGATAAGTTTCTTTTTAAACTTTCTGATTTCACAATCAAAAAGCAAATTGTTGTGCCGAGACTTTTTGTTTTTATTTTAATTTTGAATTTTGGGGTCCATGCATTGATGCAAAATTATGCAACTTGCTACTGTCTGAATTCCGATGCAGCATAGTGATCATTGGTCATTACTGTTGTTATAGATCAAGATAAGATTTTTTTGTTTCTTTGTTTTTTGAATTTTGTTAAATTAAATTAGTTTAGTATTAATATAGTTAGCAAATGCATAACACTGGAAAAAAATGAATTGAAATTGCTTGCTAGGATACCTAGTTGCAGCCTTATGTAAAACAATACAAATATAGATACAAGAATGATGTTCACAGAAATACATAATTAATAAGCCTATGCGCTATGCGAATACGTCTCCAATCAGTTCCTTAATAAGTATAAGCTTGGAAAATATGAAAGGATAACTCAAATCAAATTTGATTTTTTGTCATTGTTATTGAATTGGTACGACTATTTTTGCTAAGATTAAGGAATTTGGGATTTACTATTGTCATCGGAGCTGACTGAATGCTATTTGATTGAATTTGTAGGGGAATTCCAAATTGGTGACAACATAAAATCATTAGATCTCAAGAGTGCAGTAGGTGTTGTTCTATATGGAACAAAAAAAAAACCTAGTTGAATCAAAAAAAATTTATGTCGACCCAACGACTCGACCCGACCTGAACCCGATCAGGTTCCACCTTCGCATGACCTGACCTGCGACCCGAACTTCCCGTGACCCGACCCGATCGGGTCACACAAAATTTCAAAAAACCCGACCCGACCCGACCCGTGAACACCCATACATACAAATATAGAATAGACCGCAACTATAGATAAACCACAAATAAAGTACACGCTTTGTTTTCTCTCTATGGACTGTTTATGATTACTAACTTCAGACTTAAATCCTCTTTCGTATGACACTCATCACTAAGTCTGAAGGCACATAAGTAATCTAGGGTAATTAAGATAATTTATAATATGCGAAAATTAAACAAATATTTTGGTAAATGAATAATGCATCGTTTTATTTCAAAACATATAAAGCCGTCTACATTATATGCAGCTCTAGGGCATTCATCCCAACAATCTCCCTCTTGCACTAGAGCAAATGAGACATGTCACGTAATCATAGACCATCTAGGTGACCTTCAAACACTTTAGCTGACAAGGTCTTTGTAAACGGATCAGCCAGATTCTCTACAGATTTCCGCTTTATATATTTTCCCCTCTTGTGGCTTATTGGTTCTTTGAATTTGCAACTGCACCATTATTATCGTAATAAAGTGTGAGTGGTTTATACATATCTGGAACAACTTCCAGATCTCCTAAGAATTTACGGAGCCAGACTGCTTCTTTAGCTGCTTCACAAGCTACGACATATTCAGCCTCTATAGTGGAGCCAGTAATGCAAGATTGCTTTATACTCCGCCATACTATAGCCCCACCACCTAGGGTAAACACTTATCCAGATGTTGATTTTCTAGAATTGACATCTGTCTGAAAATCAGAGTCCGTATATCCCCTTAGGATCATATCCTCACCGGAATATACAAGCATATAATCTCTCATTCTCTTAAGATACTTGAGAATGTGTTTCACAGCCACCGAGCAATCCAATCCTGGGTTCGAATTAAACCTACTGACTACTCTTATTGAAAAACAGATGTCCGGCCTCGTGTATAACATAGTATAAATGAGACTACCGACTTCTGAGGCATATGGGATATGTCTTATTTCCTCAACATCTTGAGGTGTCTTAGGAGACTGTTCATTTGACAAATGAATTCCATGCCGATAAGGCAGATTTCCTTTCTTGGAATTCTACATCCCAAATCGCACGAGGATCTTGTCGACATAGGATGCATGATACATAGCTAAGAGTTGTTTCTTGCGATCCCGTAGTATCTGAATCCCTAGAACATAACTGGCCTCTCCCAAATCTTTCATTTGGAGTTGGTTAGCTAGCCAGGTTTTCACGTCCGATAAGATCTTTACATCATTCCCAATGAGTAAAATATCATCGACGTATAAAACAAGAAAAACCACCTTCCCGTCAATGATGCGCTTGTATACACAAGGCTCATCAACATTCTGCTCAAAATCATAAGACTTGATCGTGATATCAAATCTTATATTCCAAGATCGAGATGTCTGCTTAAGTCCATAAATGGACATTTGCAGCTTGAAAACCATTTTCTTTTAACCTTGGGCTATGAACCCTTTTGGCTGTACTATATAGATACTCTCATCAAGATTTCCATTCAAGAATGCAGTATTGACGTCCATTTGCCAAATTTCATAGTCATAATATGCGGCAATGGATAGAAGAGTGTGGATGGATTTGAGCATGGCTACTGGCGAGAAAGTTTCCTCATAGTCAACTCTCTCTTTCTGGGTATAACCATTGGCCACTAGCCTAGCCTTGAAGGTCCGTACCTTCCCATATGCTCCCATCTTCCTCTTGTAGATCCACTTACAACCTATGGGTTTCACCCCATCAGGTTGGTCTATAAGTTTTCAGACTGAGTTGGAGTACATAGACTCTATCTCTAGGTTCATGGGTTTGAACCATTCATATTTATCAGAATATTTCATTGCACTACGATAGGTCAATGGATCATCTATACCATCACTGGATTCGAAAACTTGTGCCTCTCCAAATCCAAGATAACGATCAGGTTATCATACAACCCTCCCATTATGTCTAGGTGGTAGATCATTCTGATGAGATTGTATCTGACGCTCAGATGTCGAAGGTGCTATGCATTTATCAACTTTCATTGATGATGGTGTGCTGGTCAAACCAGCTAGTAACTCATTGAGTAACACTTTACTACGAGGTTTGAACTCCCTCATATAGTCCTCATCTAGAAATGTGGCATTTGTTGATACAAAGATTTTGTTATCTTCAGGACTATAGAAGAATCCTCCATAGTCTCCTTAGGATAGCCTACAAATAGGCGCGCCTGATAACGTGGCTCCAACTTTTTAGTCTTATTCTTTAGAACATGTGTTGTACACCCCCATTTGCGGAAATGTCGTACACTAATTTTACGACCACTCTACAACTCTAAGAGAGTTTTAGGAATAGACATAGATGAAACTATATTAAGGATATGCATTACCGTTTGTAATGCATATCCCCAGAATGAACTAGGTAGTGAGCTATAACTAAACATAGATCTCATCATATCTAGTAGGGTCCGATTTCTCCTTTCTGCAACACCATTTTACTGTGGTGTTCCAGGTGCTGTGAGTTGGGATACTATCCCATGATCAACTAAGAATTCCTTGAAATCTTTGTCAAGGTATTCTCCTCCACGATCTGATCGTAGAGTCTTGATTTTTTTACCTAACTGGTTCTCAACCTCAGCACGATACTCTTTGAACTTTTCAAAAGTATATGACTTGTGCTGCATTAGGTAAACATACCCATATCTGGAATAATTATCAATGAATGTGATGAAGTATTCATAACCATCTCGAGATCTTACATTCATCGGTCTGAAAACATCCGAAAGTATAAGCTCTAGTGGTTGACTGGCTCTTATACCTTTTTCCAGTAAAAGATCTCTTAGTTATTTTTCCTTCTAAACATGATTCGTAGACTGGTAAAGTTCCGAGCTTTAACTGGTTTAAGACTCCATTCTTTATCAATCTGTTTATCTGGTCAAGGCTGATATGACCAAGTCTAAGATGCCACAAATATGTGTCATCGTGAGAAATCTTTTACCGTTTAGTTTTAGGTTTCTCAACCTTAAACATTTCAACGTTGAACAGTGACCTATGTGTTAACGGTCTTAACACATACACGTTATTTTCTGAGTTTCTTGTGCATATGGTTAATCCATTTCTACCAATAATAACTAAATTGCTATTAAAAGAAACTGAATAACCATCATCCAAAAGTTTAGAAACAGAAATTAAATTCCTGTGATAACCAGAAATGAATAACACATTGTTCAAATTTAAATAACTATTATTTGTAAAATTTAAACTGGAAACTCCCATTGCTCTTGCTGAAACGGAATCCCCTGTCTTGACCCTTATGGATTACTCACCTTCAGCAAGGTCCCTCCATGAGTCAAGTATCTGTAAAGAAGAACAAACATGGTTAGTGGGTCCATAATCAACAATCCATACGGATTTATCATCTTACACTAATAGAGTTTCGATAACTAGTAAATCATATTTACCTGTATCCTTTTTCTCCTTCATCTCAATAAGGTATTTAGGAAAATTCCTTTTCCAATGCCCGTTCTTGTTGCAGTGGAAACACTTTATCTTGGGCTTGGCATCATTGGAGCCTTTCTTGTTCTTCTTCTTCATGGGCTTAGCCTTAGCCTTCCCAGTGCTATTCTTCTTCATCTTTGCAGATTTAGAAGACTTGGCAATATTTATCTCAGCACTGGGCTTATGAGGATCCACAAGCATGGACTCATATAAGGTGAGCTCATTTAGCAGCTTTGTCAAAGTAAAAGGCAACTTGTTCATAACATAGTTGCTTTGAAATTGTAGGAAACTCTTCATAAGAGTTCCCATAATCATGGTCACATAGCTACACTCGTCAATACGAGCTCCATGGGTTTTAGTAGTGTTGAGATAGAACATCATCCTCAAGATGTGCTCTTAGACTGATGTCCCATCCTTCATCCTAGCAGTCATCACTGAGACCATGGCCTCATGACATTGACGCTCTGAAGGCTGCCCGAACATGCCTTGCAATGACTCCATCATCTGAGATGCTGAAGCCATAGGTTCATGCTCTGCAGCAAGAACCTCAGACATCCATGCTAGCAAGTAGCAACATGCTTTCTCATTAGTTGCGACCCATTTCTGGTAGGTATCACGCACAACTTGGCTAGTATTTATGGCTGGCTCGGGAGGACACTCCTCCGTCGGGACAAACTTTAGGTCTTTGCAGACCAAGATGACGTTCATGGTACTTTTCCACTTAACATAGTTTTCTCCCGTTAATTTATCATTTGAGAGTATTGAAATAATTGGAGAAACCATGGCTGAAAATGAAATAAACATGCATTTAACATTCATCGCATATTAAAATCATCAAATAATTTTGGCATAAAATTAGACATGATGCATGAACCATGAATAATGAATTAGAAGCCTAAGAGAATTACTATGCCACAGAAATCTATCATCCTACAAGTAAGTGCCGCCGTAGGGTAGGTCAAGTACTTGTATGATAGATCGAGACAATCTTAGTTGGTTAATATATACGGGAATAACTCTTATTCCTATATTAACCAACTACAGTTTGATTCGACCAATGAATTTTATTAACAGTTAATTATTCCTTTTGTGAGTGTGACCCTCCGTTTCGGGATCCTTGGACTTAATAAGTGAAGTGCTGTCATAGGGTAGGTCAGTTCACAAGATGCATCTAGAATTCCTATCCTTTCGGAATCCAAACCTGATATTGACCCAAAATGGACACCATCAGTAGTGGGACGAAAGCAAAGCCGTCTCGAGGCGCCTTTTGAATCTAACATTTTTGGACTAACAACGGAGACCGCATGATATATTGTCGTATATCCCTCTCCCACTCACTATTTTAAATTTAAGGTTTTTATTTATAAAATATCTAATATTTTAATTTAACTAGTGTGAATAAATTTATGACGGCTAAATCATAACTTTTATTTACACTAGTTCACCATTAATGACCTAACCAATTTTAACTATTAAAAATTGTATCACTAATTTCCATTAGTCTCTGCTAATTGTATTACTCAATTAAACTAATTTAAATAGAGTGGTATTAGTGGCCTATTATATTTTAACTTTTAAAATACTAGAACACTAATTGGTTTAAAATTTTAGAATACTAAAATGGTCAAGATTTATATTAAACTATTTAATTAATCTTAGTGCGTTATAAAATCCAATGGTACGTGGAATTGTATCGTGAGTGTAGACCACATTACCGTCCATTCGGATTCGGCATGAGTTTCCATCCTATAGACCAATGGAATTTATTATACACTTATTAAGCCCAATATATTAGAATCAAATTTTAAACTTAAAATCAATTAATCCAAATAATTATTTTTCCATGCATATCATATTCTAATTTAAACATTTTAAATCACATAAAATCATATTTCATGTCTATAATGATAATTCATTTAAAGCATGTTATGGCATGTGAAATGCAAGAGTAGGTACCCTAAGCTATATGACATGTTATTCAAATAATTCGAATTAAACATACATATATCATAAAAATTATTTTGCATTGACCGGGCTCTTATTTTTCCCTATACTAATATAATTAGTACAAAAAATACCCAAGGCATCTATTGGTCTTCAAATCACGCTCTAAGGTGGTGTTTGCTCCTTTTGCGACTTCGGTGCTCCAAATTACAACAATTGAAATTTTACATTGGAAAATAAAAATACAACAATTGTAAACAATGGCCTTAAATCCCAAAAAAAAACCAACATGAAAATAAGAGTCGGAAAAATTTACGACCAATGCAAAATCCATTCATCACATTAAAAACAATAACCATTCATCATATGAATATTATTTTGTGCCTACTCATCTAAACATGCATATCAATATTTATAACTCATATAAACATATTAAAAACAGTAACTTTAAATGAAAAAGAGAAGGGTTAAGAACACTTTCCAACCTTGCTCTCGATGCCAATTGTAGGAAATGCTTTCCTTGCGCAACGAAAATGATTTAGGCACACGGATCAGACTTAAAATTTTTTCTGCCCTTCCCTTGAACTGTTGAATGTTACTGCCACCACCACTGAAATTTTACTTCAGTTTTAGAAAAAATTCTAGCCCCAAAACAGCCGGATAAAAATTGGACTGTTTTGGACTCGATTTACGCCCAACGTACTGCAGAAACAGCCCCTGAAATGCGTGGACTATGGCTGTGTTTCAGTTCTTATTTTTCACTTGAAAACAACCCCAAAACACCATAAAATGTTCCCCAAAAAACTGGAATAAAACGAAACTAAACCGAGCTCTATTTCACCAAGTATAGGGGCGGTAATGGGCAAAACAAAGCCTCACTGCCGAGTACAACAAGAATGAGATGAAGAATATGATTTTTTCGACACCACAGAGTCTTCCGAACTATATCTTGTTACCAACGAAAACTTGTGCGGGCAAGACTCACAAAATCAATCCCTAAACTATTTAGAGATGAATGTCACACAACAACTTTTGTTATCTTATTTTTATTTACCTTTCGTTCTTCTTTTGTTTTCTCTTTTGTTTTCTCAACAACTTGAGAGGATATGGAGAAGAAGAAGACAGAGGCTATGGTTAGAATGAGAGGCTTGTCAAAAAGAAAAAATAAAATTCCTTTTTATACTTAGGGTTTATTATTTCCAAAATAAAGAAAACCCTTCCCCTTTCTACCTCCAAATTTTCGGCCATGGTATAATTTTTTTATTAATTTTTGTAACAACAATATTAACTTTCCATAAAGCCAAAATTATTACAATAAACAAAAAGATTAATGCCATTATAGATTTGTAACTTCCAAAATTAAATCAAGGGTTTCCAAAACCCAATAATTGGAAATTATAACTTTAGTCTCATTAAATTATATCAAATATAATTTAACATAATTTATTTAATAATTATCATATAATTATTAAAATCATATAATAATTTTTAATATATAGTTCCAAGTGTGACAAATAATATTATTAATCATATTAATAATATTTATACCTTTGTGAGTATATAATCAGACTATTCAATTATACTAAATCCGCTATCGTATATCGATCTAGTACGGGGACCAAATGGACCTACGGTACCGAGCTCCAATAATCTCGAAATATTAATTAAGTTCTTAATTAAATATTCCTAATTATTAACTCCGGGTTATTCCACTAAAAACCCGAAGTTGCAATCTCATTGCCGCAGATGATATATTAAGTCGAACCAAGTCGGTGTCCATTGATATAGTCACTACATAAGAATTGACCATTCACGAGTATCTCGTAATTAGAGCCGAGTCATAATGTCGTTATACCCATCTAATTATTTATACCTTAAATGCCATTGATTCTCTAATAAACGATTTATTCATAACCATTATGAATTTTAATATTTCTATTCGTAATTGAAAGACTTGAGCGCTTAAACCGTTCAAGTACCGAATCAACCCTTAAGGAAGATACTCATTTTCTTCTCATAAAAAGGAGTGAACTCCATATCTATGTAAAACATTCCCAACTACACAACAGACTATGCCCCCAAAGTACGTAGCTATTGGTCAGGACTGCTACACCAACCTCACCTTTGTAAATAAAAAGACATAGCCTTCCATGCAGGAGTTCGTAGTACACTCAGGATTAAGATCAATCCATAAATGACCATCTAGTAGATCGAAATGACTTTCTTTGTTTAACGGATATTATAAGAAAGTCATTTTCATCTGGCTCCAGTCCTATATGATCACATCATACAAGGTGCCTCCATTCTCATGTCTCTACATGGACGATCCCGGATCAAGATCTCCATACAAAAATAGAATGGACCGCAGCTATAGATAAATCACAAATAAAGTATCCGCTTTATTTGCTCTCTATGGACTGTTTAAGATTACTAACTTCAGACTAAAATCCTCTTGTGTATGACACTTATACAATAAGTCTGAAGGCACATAAGTAATATAGGGTAATCAAGATAATTTATAATATACGAAAATTAAACAAATATTTTGATAAATGAATAATGCAATTTTTTATTTCAAAACATATAAAGCCGTCTACATTACATGCAGCTCTAGGACATACATCCCAATAGCATTATCATGACGTCAGCGTCCCGACTCCAAGCCTTCACGCGTCGTGACGCCGAGCCAATAATTGAGTCTACAGATAGCCGTCATTCACTATACAGCGCGTCGCAACGCCAAGCCTTCACGCGTCGCGATGCGGGTCGATTTTGAAGCCTATAAATAAAGGCTGATTTCATTTGAATTCTTCATACTTTCTTCTGGGGAATTTCTTTAGAATACTAAGAAGAGAGTATCTTATTTGTCTAATTTCTTGTATTTAATTTTTATTTTAAATAATAAATCTTTCTTTTTTTTACTTAAAAATATAAGTATGTAACTTCTTTCTGCTGGGGTGAAAGGTAAAGCTTTTATTATAATAATTTAGATTAATCTCTCTTAGTTATAATATATAAATTATCTTAAAACCTGACTTAATTGGATAACGCCTTTATGGTCGGTTAGAATTAATTAAAAATCTGACTTAATCAGAATACCACCTATATGGTCGGTTGGTAATATAACACAAAATGTATATATTATAATAAAGGATATTTCTAGATTTGAAATAATAAAAGTGGATCCTCAAATCCCAATATTTTATTCCATTGTTGTAAATTTTACCTTTTTGATTTTCAATTAATTTGATAATGTCTTCTTTATTTAAGTCTTTAGTAGTCATAGGTATGTATTGTAACTAAATACGTTGTCTAGGGTTGTGATGAAAACCAATATCAATGATTTAATAAGTTGACTTTTCTTATGTCTTGTGTGGTGTATAGGTTTATTTATTGAGTCTAGTTCTTAATTCTTATTGTTAATTGGCCACTAATAAGATTGATTTCGTAAACTTAAAATGAACTTGGAAAAGAGATTTTAGGTTTAGCCGTAGACTCAATAGCTCACGATCTCATACTCACTGTAGAGATTTCCTTACAGAACAGAAATATATTTGTCGGGCATAGGTAGCCATA
Organism: Zanthoxylum bungeanum; assembly: GCA_019454045.1. Lineage (NCBI taxonomy): Eukaryota > Viridiplantae > Streptophyta > Magnoliopsida > Sapindales > Rutaceae > Zanthoxylum > Zanthoxylum bungeanum. The sequence goes on along the minus strand of SKCR01046998.1, from coordinate 81,703 downwards.
ATTGGAACTTAAACTTAATGAATTCAGAGTTTCTTAATTAATATAGGAATATAGTTAATTGGGTTACTTTGGGTGTTTGTATCTGACCATCGGAAGAAGTTTTTGTATATTTTCGTGTTCCAGATTAATAAACTAGTATATCACACAAGCATAAAATAGTCAACTCATCTTTCGAAAGATATTGGTAGGATTCACAACCCTGAATATTTTTATATCATTATTTAAAACTTAAAATCTACATTTGTTTTATTTTATTTATTTATTTTTAAATAAAAATCACCTTTTAACCAACAATCAAATCAATTAGATACTCATAGACATTTAGCTTCATAAACTGATACCATAGGTATTAAGTCCTCATGGGATCGATACATTTTATACCACTTGAGAGATACGTGCGCTTGCGTTACGTGTGTGTTTACCACTGATCACAAGCCACCGTTTGTACATTAATGTGTATATAATCTAATTATGTATCAAATATAAATACACATTATAACGACAAAAAAACCTCATCATGTCTAATTTTGTTTACCGATTAAATGATTTGAATTAACTAATTTAATCCGATAAAATATTATGAACAATCAATATTATTCATAATGCGTTACCTAAGTGCTCAATGAGTATACTTCATATTGTGAGACTCATTAAGTTCAGGTTTATCCGTCATAAAATCCAATCCCGTGATCATAATTCATCCACTAGTAAATTACGAAGACCACGTATAATCTTGTTGAACTATACAAGTCAAAGTCATCTCATACGTATAATCCATATGTCACAGACTATTCAAATTATACTGAGGATATAGATAGGAATGTCAAATCCTTAATATATAATATATTCGACTTATAAATTTTCGATCTATAAGTAACCACAGCCATAGATTTATTAGATCACAAACATGTGTATAATACATATGCTCTGTACACAGGACTGACCGATTCTATTTTGATACATACCGATATCATGAGTATCAATCCATACCCAACGAACATGTGGGTGTCTGACCTAAATAGGTCTGTGACGTGACTGTCATTAAATTATGAAGGATAACTCATATATCCACTATGATATCTCAAGTCTAAGGACCACTATGCTACTCGACTCGAGAAGATTCATATTTACGTTGGTGTACAATATATTAGGAAATCTTCGATGAGTCATTCAGTGTTTATCGAATAAACACTTACGTGTCTATACGAGTCTTCGAAGACTCATAGTTCACTGGGATAAACCATTAGGCCAAGTCTTGATATACGACATGTATTGGTCTCAACGGATTTTACTAACCAATCAATGTCTATAAATCTTGACCATGAACTTTATTTGAGAATATACAACTTATAGTGACATTTCCCAATTTCAATTACAACATACGTTGTAACTGCGCACTACATTGTAAATCCTCAGGTCTTTCTCTAATATATACATATCACTAAGCTTGATTTAGTTTCAATATAATCAAATTAGATTGAATATATATAAAAGACAAGAGGTGCTACCATAAATACGTAATATTATGGAAAAATGAATTGTTCGTATTCATGAACCAGACATAAATATGATCCAGATTGGTGCTCCGAACACCAACCCTAATAATTTCTCCCACTCACTCTAATGACAATCCATGGTATCATATACATATCTTAATGTGTATCATATATGCATGGCCCTCACGAGCTCACCCATCACTCAAAAGGTAGGCATAAGCGAATAGATCCGTTATTACATTTTGAGTTTGTCTAAAATCCCAAATATTTCCCTTGGGCAGCATCAAACATATTAGGAAGAACCTAAGTTCTACATCGATAGTTCTCAAATGCGATATAAATATTAAAATTCCTAATTTATAAAGTCACTATGCAACTTCATAAGTCACAATTAAAAAGTTTATGTTTATTTATTTATTTATTTATATGTGATATAAATGTTTTTTCATATTGTAATGAGTTGGCACAAATTTCATGTTCATGTAATGAATGGTTATGTTTAAGTTCATGTGATGAATGTATTGCATTGGTTGTAATTTTTTCGAATCTTATTTTTATGTTATTTTTTTTAGAGGGATGTAAGGCAATAAGGTAATTTTTACAAAGTGTTGTAAATAAATTTTATGTAAATTTTGAGTTGTATCAATTTTAATGTAAATGAGAGAGTCGATGCCTTCAACTACTTTATAAGAATTTTTTCCTAATCCATGGAGCAAGATTTGAAGACCAAGAGATGCCTTGGTAAATCTTGTACTCATTAAATAAGAGCTTGGTCAATATAATTTTATTATTTACGTTATATATATGTTTAATTCGAAATGTTTGAATAACATGTCATATAGCTTAGGGTGTCTACTATTGTATTTTCACATGTCATAACATGTAATAGATGTATGAATATTCTAATAATGAAATTTGATTTTATGAAATTTAAAGGGGTTAAATTGGAATATGACATGCATGAAAATAAATAATATTATTAATTTTTTAAATGGTTTAAAAAAATAAAAATTTGAATTTAATACATATATGTTATAAGTGCATTTTATTTTCCTTGGTATATCGAATGGAAACCCATATGTAAATTTCATAGCTGATTCTGAATGGACGGTAGTGTGATATACACTCGAGACACAGTTCTACGTACCATTGGAATATATAAGACACTTATATTAATTAGATAGTTTAATTAAAAAAAATTTGCCCTTTATTTGAATTTCTAATTTTAAACTTGTTAGTGAGCTAATATTTTAAGAGTTAAAATTAATTAGGTCACTAAAATAAACTTAATTAAATAAGCTTAATTAAGTAAAATATTAGTTCGGACTAATAAGAATTAGTGAATAAAATTTTAAGAGTTAAAATTGGATACATCACTAATATTATACTATTGTAAAATTGAGTTATGTTTTAGCCGCGTATAAACTTGTAGACACTAGTGAATTAAAATATTGGATATTTTAAAAGAAAACCTTTAATTTTAAAATAGTGAGTGAAAGATGGATATAAGATAATATATCCAGCGATCTCCATTATTAGTCCTCCGAAAGCGTGAGATTCAATAGATGCCTCGAGACGACTTTGTTTTCGCCCCCTACGGATGGTGTCCATTTTGGATCAATATCAAATTTGGATTCCGAGAGGATAAAAATTCTAGATGTATCTAGTGAACTGACCAACCCTACGGCGAAACTTCACTAGTTAAGTCTGAGGGTTCCGAAACAACGAGTTACACTCACAAATGAATAATTAAGTATTAATAAAAATTCTATAATCAAATCAAACAGTGGTTGGTTAATATAGAAATAGGAGCTATTCCCACATATATTAATCAATTGAGATTATCTCGATCTATCATGAAAATACTCGACTTACCGTATGGCGTCACTTATTTACGGGATGATAGATTTTCGTGACATAATAATTCTTTTAGGTTTCTAATTCATTATACATGGTACATGCATCATGTTTAATTTTATGCCTAAATATTTTGATGATTGTGATATGCGATGAATGAATATTAAAATGCATACTTGTTTTATTTTCAACCATGATTTCTCCGATCATTTTTATTCACTCAAATGATAAATTAACGGAAGAAAATTATGTAAAATGGAAAATTAACATGAACGCCATCTTGGTCTGTGACGATCTTAATTTTTCCTGACAGAGGAATGTCCACCCAAGTCGGTTGAAAGTTCTGGCCCAGCTGTGCGCGATACCTTCCAAAAAAGGTTCGCGGCTAATAAGGAAGCCTACTGCTACTAGTAGGGATGTCCGAGGTTTTTGCTGCAAAACATGAACCAATGGATATAATTTCTTTCATGATGGAGTCATTGCAGGGCATGTTCAAACAACCTTCAGAGCGGCAACATCATAAGGCTATGGTCTGAGCTATGACCGCAATGATGAATGGGGGGACATCTGTTCGAGAGCACGTCTTAAGGATAATGACCTATCTCAACACGGCTGAAACTCATGGAGCTCGTATTGACGAGAGTAGTCAAGTGACCATGATCATGGAAATTCTTCCAAAGAGTTTCTTGCAGTTTAAAAGTAACTATGTTATGAACAAGTTGACTTTTACTTTGACTCGGCTGCTTAATGAGCTCACCCATTATGAGTCCATGCTGGTGGATTCTCGTAAGCCCAATAGAGAGGTAAATGTTTCATAATGTTCCAACTCTGTAAAGAAGAAGAAGAAAGGCACCGGGAAGGCTAAGACAAAACCCATAAATAAGAATAAGAGAAGCTTCAATGATGTCGAGCCCAAAAGAAAGTGTTTCCATTGCAACAAGGATGTGCATTGGAAAATGAACTGTCCTAAATATATTGTTGAGCTGAAATATAAGAAGGCCACATGTAAATACAAATTACATGTCATTGAGTCTTGTAGGCATTGCATTTTTGCATATCAGCCCAATGATGAGTCTCGTAAGGAGACACTGTCTCTTTAGTTGTGAAAGCCGCGAGAAACGGACGTTGGAAGGGTAAAGTTGGAAATTAGCATTTTGTCAGATTTAACTCGCTTGTTTTGCTTCAGGTTCGCTTGTTGGACCTCTGTTTTTAAACACACCAAGCCCAATCCAAAATAATTAAAACATTTAAAATGCATGTCACAAATTAAATTAAAACCAATTAAATTAAATTAAATTAAATTAAATTAAATCACATTCCTAAACTAAATAAATCCAATTAAATTAAATTAAAACACATGTCACAAATTAAATTCCTTTTCCAAATTAAAAGATTCAAATTAAATTACATAAATAACATTCCTAATTAAAATAAATCACATTCCTAATTTAATTAAATCACCTACCAATTTAAATAAATCATATCCTTAATTAAAAAGAACAAATCAAATCAATTCCCCTAATTAAAGATTTTCCCTATCACATAATAATTAAAAATACCTCCCAATTAATACACAAATTTTATTGCTTCTCCAACAAGGTAAACCCCGTCCATTTGCCTATAAAAATAACCATTCATCACTCACCCAAAACCCTGGCTCATTCTCATGAAATCAACCCTTATATTCTAAGCCCACTCCCACGCACACACTACCTTCACAAATGGCTGAAACCAGTCTGCCTTCTTCACGTTACTGCCAGCTCACCTTCACGTTAAAAGCACAGTCCACAAGCCTTCACTCACGTACGTCCTCACTCAGTCCACAAGCAAAATCTCTTGCCACTTAGCCCCATTCAGCGTATCCCTCACCAAAGAACCTTCATTCACGCCACAAGAAGCTTGCCTTACACACGCCACGCATCAGCCTTCAGCCATGTTACCACCCTTTAGTCCAGCCACAATTTCATATCACAAACCACCTTCACGATAGCCACACAATCCCTCAACACTGCCTGCCCTCCACGTGAAACAAATCCACCACAAAATTGCCGAACTCAATAACCACAAAACTGCTGAAATCAATAGGCCAAAACTGTCGCATTTTACACACCCAAAATTGTCCAGAAAACACACCCAAAAATACCCGGAAAACTGTCCAGAAAACTGCCCCGAAACTTCCCAGAAAACAGCCAAGAAACAGCCCAGAAAACTGCCAAAAACTATCCATAAAAAATGCATCCTTACCACCAAAACAGTGGTCTAAAAAAAACAGCCTGAACATCAAAACAGCGAGGAAAAACATTGGATTAGTGAACCAGAAAAGTTGCGGAGCAACAACCCTTCCGACGGCCGTGTAACGCCCTTTCGTGAGACGAAAAAAGAGGTTAGACCTGAGGGCACCCTTTTTACTTATTATCTTTCATTTCTTTTATTTATTTTAATATATTATCGCATGAGATTCGTTTGAAGCATGATGTGATTGTTGAATGAGCGGAATATGTGTTCCCTTTTGTGGTATATAGGATGGAAACCCGGACGTAAATTCCGTAGCCGAATCCGAATGGATGGTAGTGCGGTTTGTACTCGGGATACAACGCCACGTACCACTCAAGAGACACGTATTTCGTCTCATCCAAACTTGTGTTTGAGCATGATGTAGTTCGTAGATTATTTAGTTATTATTTAAAGCATGATGTAGTCTAGTTTATTGTTTATTTTCAAGCATGATTATGTTATTTTATGCATGGTATTTTTTTTAGTTTATGATTATTTTTAAATAGTTGTTTGTTTATTTTGGTTTAATGGCTCAATGTGCTCATTGTATGATAGTGTGTGTTTGCCGTTTAAAGACTTATTTTCAAAGCATGCAAACTTAGATTATGAGTTATTTTGATGAATGCATACTAGACGTAGATTACCCTTGGCATGAATGTTGAATAGATTCAGTTAGTTTATTACACAAATCACATCATTACAAGTGACATAAGTAAGGGACCATTCCGAACCCAACGGTTTGAGGTCTTCCCGTGCGAGGGGTGAGTGCGGCTTTAAATCTTTATCCCAGTTCACACTGGGTGGCGACTCCATGTTATTTCATACTCCCAACTAGGCCGCGAGCCTAGAACAGCGTCGTCAAGTTTTGTGTCCTACAGTCTGGCGACTCTATTGGGGATCTAGAGAATTGGCCTCGAAATCATGTCTTGTGATGTGTATGATTTGTGCTTTAGTTGACTGTTTCTATAGTGGGTTGAGGGGTTTTTACCAAAGGCACTGTTAAAGCTAGGTGATGATTTGGTGTCTTTCTTCATTCACTACCCTTCAGGGAAAAGCTGTGAAAGCACCTAGATAATCATTATCCATAGCTCGTTGTGATGGACTAATCTGGAGGACTCGTTGTTTATTCCCGACACCAAGCGATAAGAGCCTAAGAAGCTAGTGTACTTAAGAGAGCCTCGCTCCACCCTCCCTCTGGGGAATCTACAACGGGAAATCCATTTGACAGTCAGTTACACACCATAGCTCGTTGGCACGTACCTTAGCGTATAAAAAAAAGGTGCGCTCACTTGGTCGCTCGGACCTTTGAGTGTGGAGACCTAGTTGTGGGCAATCCTTCGTTGACGAGAGCTTTTGTCTATACCCCTGTAAACCCGTGTATGAACTATAGTTGTAGGATCGGTAGAGACTATTCCTTTATGTTTTGGACCATCGTCATTTGGATTCAGTCGGACTTGTTGTCATGAGGTATGGGCTTGTTGGGCCATTTAAACTGGGACGAGTCTGTGATTTATGGCAATCGGGCCAAAAGTTTCTAAATGATGATGGGCCAACTAGTGTAAAATTATTATGAGCTTATATATTACATGCATCATGTTAACCCCCATGTCTTAAAAGCCATCATAGATATCCGTTGGGTTAGGAAAAAGAAGACTTGTCAAAGAAGAGTTTAACAAACATGGATATCGTGGAAAAAAATTTGTTTGTTTTTAGTCCTTGATAGTTAGACATAAGTCCGATGATGAAACTGATTGCCTTAGGGTGAAACCTTAGAAACGATAAACCCTTGACGTGCTTTTATCTGATAATTTGAGTAATTGATCTATGTTAGACTCGTAAGCACTTCACTATAGGTTCTTAGCAGTGAAAACCTGAGTAGTCTGCAAAGTGACTAGTCGAAGAAATTTTAGGTCGGTGAATGACCGTTTTCTCAGATGTCTATCTTGATTTGCTTATGTTATGATGTGTGGTCTGGTTGAAAATAAAAGAAAAGTCTTTAAAGAAAATAATTGAACCGCATATAACCGATAAGCGTGAAGCTGCCCATGGGCGAGTATTAAGACCACCATGAGGATAAATGCTACCTTAAAGGGTAGGAGTGTTGAAGAAAAAGAAAGAAAAAAAGAGAAAAATAAAAGGAAAGAAAAAAAAGAAGTTCAAAATGAAAAGAAAAAAAAAAAGAGAGACGAAAAAAAAAAGAAAACCATACCACTTTGAGCACAGAAAAGCAACTGCAGGCATAATCGAGACATCTAGGTTGGTTTGACCCATCGATCCCGATTTTTGAAACGAAATCATCGAGTTAGCTTACTTAGGATTAAGCTGTGAAAGAACCTTTGTACACACACACTTTGAGTCTGGCTTAGATCATTTATTCAAAGACTTGGATTTGAATTGCATTAGGTGTTTTGAAAGTTCTCTGGTTTCATTACTGAGCATTCTTTGAGGATAATGATATGTATAACTATTGGGACTATTTCGTAGCATGTAATATAGTATGATGATATAAGGCCCCACCATGTGGTTCATCTTGACCAAGTGCAAACAGTGAAAAGCAGAAAGCTAAACCAAGACTGGGGGCGACCAGTCTACCACGTCGTGAATCAGGGACATAACAAGATATTGAGTCATGAGACCAGAGAGAAGACTGAGCAATCACCGAGGAGAACAAGGAAGACCTAACCCATCGGAATATGAAACGCATTCATGCATACATGCATACACGTCATATACATGCAATCTTTGTCTTGTTTTTATTCACAGCTTTCAAAAAGGAAAAAGAGAAAGTGGCAAAAGGCCAGCCAATCAGAAACAATAATAGTACAATGTCATCAGTTTCAGATATGAATCAGTTTCAGTCTAGGGGCAAGGCCCACATCAGTATCAGTTTGGGGCGAGGCCCACATCAGTATCAGTATGGGGGGAGGCCCATATCAATATCAGTTTGGGGGAGGCCCACATCAGTATCAACTCAGGGTCGAGGCCCACATTATCAGCATCATCGGGAATGAATCCTAGGGCCAAGGCCACATTGTTAGAATTTGGAATGAATCCCAGGGCGAGGCCACGTCGTCAGAGAATTTGGAATGAATCCAAGGAATGAATCTCAGGGCGAGGCCCACGTCGTCAGAATTGGAATGAATCCAGGAATGAATCCCAGGGCCGAGGCCCACGTCGTTAGAATTGGAATGAATCCAGGGAATGAATCCCAGGGCCGAGGCCCACATCGTCAGAATTTGGAATGAATCCAGAGAATGAATCCCATGGCCGAGGCCCACGTCGTCAGAATTGGAATGAATCCCAGGGCCGAGGCCTACGTCATCAAATTTTGGAATGAATCCAATGAATGAATCCCAGGGCCGAGGCCCACCTTACCAGCAGCTTCGGGAATGGATCCCAGGGTCGAGGCCCACTTTGTCAGCAGTTTCGGGAATGAGTCCCAGGGTCAAGGCCCACATCAGCATCAGTATCAGTTTTTCCAGGTACGACACTCTGGGTATGGAGATATCAGATCAACCAGGTACAATATTCAGACAACTCGACACCCTAGGTACGAGGTTAGCATTCAGACAATTGCGGCACTTAGGTTCGGAGACGACTGTGACACCATAGTGTTGGTAAATTCTAAGGTCCCAAGATCAAATCAAGACATGAAATAATGCGTGAACACATCAACGGAGGTAGCGGAATACTACATTGATCGGTTATGTCGATTTGAAGATGAATCATGCCAAAAAACGCACTGCCTTCAAGCCAAACTGCTGCCTCCAGTCCACTGTCCCTGCAAAACAGAATTCGGGTCTCAAAACGAAGCTCCAAACTCCATCGGATGAGTCCCGCCTCATGGTCGAACCTCCCTACCACCTTCGCAAGACTTGTAAGTGTGCTAGCACTTGATTTCTCACCATGAGAAACCACTTAGCTTCCCTATTGCTCACGTTTTTCTGGTTCAAAACCAGTGAGCATGTGCCCATTTGGGCGTGAGAGAAGAGAGCATTTGAGAGAGATGAATGTTTTGTGTTAAGTTAAAAATGATTTACCAAAAATCAATTATATTTATGCCATAATATTTATTAAATAAATAATAAAATTATGACACAAAACATGCAATGGCTTAGAGTGTCAAACACTCAATTTCCATGCAATAACATTGAGTGCATTCTACACTATCAACATGCAATGCATTATCAATAAAATAATACATACAATGACATGTGTCATGTGGGCCCCACACGTTTCCAAATGAAAGTGGGCCCACGTGCACTCACGCGTTCGGGTTCGATATTTCCGAAATACCGAGCTTACGTCGCGACGTTAATTCAATCGAATTTAAATAAATAATTGCGCCTGGCGAAATTATATTTACGTCGCTAACGAATTAATTCTAAATTAACTCGTTTGCCCGAATTAAAATCTAATTTTAATTCCGCGTGAAATCTAATTTGTCTAATATATCGAATATATTAATACATCGATTAATTCCGATTAATCGTTCTCTCTCTTTAGACGACATTTTATCCCGGATAAAACATCTCCGTTATTAATCCTAGATTAATTCTCTCTCTCTCTTTTATAATCCCAGATTATTCAAGAGTGAGTTGTGCGTCATCGGTGGATTATCGGGAAGCGACCCATGAGATCCCCGGATAAGTTGGCAGTAAATACGGTCGTCGGAGTGCCCGAATCACGTACGTACAAGTACTACGTTCTACCGATTTACGAGACAAGGTCGACTCCTAGCAAAGCACCAAGTCTTCCCAAGTTCTCCGGACATATTCATCAAAGAATATCTAGATCTGTATCAAGCGTAGTAGTATACAATTGTATTGTGCGTATCGGCCCAGTATCGGATAATCACGTGCTAGGGCTGGGGCTGGATAAGTGTCTGCCCCGTCCGAAACACATATCGGATGTCTGGTAACTAGTCTCTATAATCGGATATTCATGACCTGGTCATAATATCACGATGGATGCGCATCACTTTAAGAGCACTAATACCGTATCCTGCGTGACATCATCTCCATTATGACTGGAGTGACACTTCCGTCTTGACATCACATCCAATACACTACGATTCTCTTATAAACCCAGAAGAGGTGAACACAGAACCAGTTAAGATCCCCCACCACCAAAACCAAAGTTTACCGATTGTCGTAAGTATTAGCGATGTAAGTCTCAGGTTAAGACTATACACACCTACCTTGATTTCGGCCTCCCATAGACACCTAGTCATAATACCAATGGGATTCCGAAGGGTCTATCCAGAGCGAAGCTGTTTCCCGTACCATCGTGTGAAAACACGACCTCCTATCGCACTTGCACAAGTATCCAATACTTATATATATGAGAACTATGCCGTTGTGCCCTCACAACGCGCACAAGTGCATACTAGCCTATTCCGCATTATCGATGTCCAGTCTCGATAATACTACGGCTAGGGATATTTAATGATTAATCCTTCGTGGACTGATACTGTCTCATATCATCTCAATCCAGGAACTAATCATAGGGACCTCTCTTCATTTATATATCTATGGTGATCTAATCACAAATGATGAGAGTGCAATTTCCTTATTACATAGTTAATTTGCTACAACAACACAATGATCTGTGCAAATAGTGACGCTATGGGTCATATTATCCAACAATCTCCCACTTGGCACATAGCCAGTCACTCGAGTGTCTAACACCCGAACTATGTACAATTCGCTCAAATTGCTGAGGAAAGGTTTTCGTCAGCGGATTTGCTTAATTATCGTCTGACGCGATTTACACGATCATCACATCGCCACGATGTATGATCCGAACGAATCAGATGATATAGAAGTATATATCTGGATCGTCGATGAGACCTTTAATTCCTTAGCCTATGCCGACGCCTAGCTCAGCTGCTAACAGAACTTTATCTAATCTATTAGATTTATTTTCGACCAGATGGTCTTCTATTGCTGCCTCAGCTGCAGCAATAATCCGCATTTGTTGTTTATATGGCAACAGTTATCTTGCTTGGAAGATTTCCAGCTCACTGTCCCGTTATTCAAACTTTATAGTACCGTAGTATTTTAATGTTTGGAAACTTGCAGTAGTGATCCCAGTCACTTCAAGTTCTCCATCTCCATAGTTTAAGACAACATCTTTAGTTCTCTCAGATACTAACAGATGTTCTTAATCTTCAATTCAGTGACTATCACTTGGATTGACCCAATTGTGACTCCATATGCTCGAAGCGTATGAGACACCAATACAAGTACATTTTAAATGTACAATTCCCAGAGAGTGTTAACAAACTCCAAATCTATCCCAGTAGATCTTTATTCCTTGAATAAAGGTTGTTACTCCCCAGAATTCTACGGAGAATTTCTTATGAAGAATATCTATGAAAGCCAAGCTTTCACCAATTGCTTTATGGGAATTTCACTGTCAGTGCGCTCTCCCACTAACCTCCTTATATACACAAGAATTATTTAGCTTTGAATCAAATCATAAACCATTATGATTATTTCAAAAACGACAGTTCCAAGAACCTTATGCTTGTATTGATCCAAACATGGATCGAATAACCCGCAAACCTTGTTTGTCGGTTATATAAAATCGTCAGGATGTTGTAAATATCCTCCAAAAGGTTTCCTTTTCAGGAAAGCGATTTTGATCTGTAACTGACAAATTTCATAAATGAAATACGCAGTTATCAACAAGCATTTTCAAAATGGATTTACCATGGCAACAGGTAAAAAGGTTGAACCGTTATTAACACAATGTTGATAACGATACCTTTCCGTCAAAACCTTAGGTTTGCACGTTGGTATGTTGCCTTCCATGTATGTCTTCCTTGAAGACGTTTAATGTACCATAGGCACAACGCCTTGTGGTACAACAACTAGTATCCAAACATAGTTGTTATACATGGAATCCATTTCGGACTCATGGCACTTTGCCATAACAGGGAGTCGATACCTCGTATCACTTCCTCATAACGTAGTCGGATGGTACACCTCCATAAGATTGACATCTTTATGAGGTTAGAGCAGAAACCCATACCCTAGGTTGTTTTCTGACTCTATCGATCTACTAGTTCTTGTGTATTTGAAGATTAATGGTATAGATCATCATAGATGAACTATTTGTGTTCCATTAAGGACTTCGTGCCTTGAACAGTATTACTCCGATTTTCATCGAGTATCACTATCCTCCCACTGACCACTGCATATCGATATTTCTCTCAGGAAAAACATGGTGAGCAACAATCACATTGTTCTCATGTGGGATTTATAAGCACTATACTTAAGGTTTCCCTTTCAGATAACCTATATTGGCACTTATCCAATTTGGGTCCTTTAGTTTGGTATCATCCAAACGCTATGCCTGGCATACCCAAATTATCAGGAATGAGAAACCTCGTTTCTTCCCTGTTCATATCCTATATGATATCTGTCAAACAGATTTATATGGAACCTTATTCTAAATAAGTTTTGCACTGTTAATACATATCCGGTTGAAGGAGATAGTAGCTCAGAGCGACTCGTGATAAACCCTATCATGTCCAACAAAAATTCGGTTTTTGGTTCGGACACACCGTCTAACTAACGTGTCTCGGGAGGAGTCCTCATATGAAAGAATACCGTACTCTTTCATTTACGTATGAAACTTACTGCTTAAGTATTTTCCATTACGGTTTTACCGTGGCGGAATAATACTACAGCCGATCTGTTTGTCTACTTCGTGTCGAAACTCTAAAGTTTCCGATCTGTGTTCTTCAAAAGAAACACATAACCACAACGTGATGTCACATCCGTTAAGGTCACGAAATATTCATGTTCACATCTAGCCTAGCTAGATGTGGGCCCACTTACTTCACCATGAATAGGGCTAACAGATCGGTGGCCCTTTTACTATTACCAAGTAAATAGTATTTTAGGTATTTAACCTAATAAACTAGATTCGTAGACCTTATTTGAATAGTCAAATCAGTCCTAGTATCCACTCTTCAAAAAGTGTGGATATACGAGTCTTGTTTAATAAACTAGATTCGTAGACCTTATTTGAATAGTCAAATCAGTCCTAGTACCCACTCTTCAAAAGTGTGGATATACGAGTCTTGTTTAATTGTGTCCCAGACAACAATGCCACAAATAAGTCTCTTTTGATCAAATCAATTTGAGCTATTTATTTGTCATTTTATATGTTTGAGATTTTATTTATATTCAAAATATAAATTCTGTTATTTACATCCAATGTATTTATCTCAGTATCATCTTTATATATTGAAACACTTTAGTGTTCTAGAATATAAAGGTTTTATCTGCAATGGATTAAACACTGATATAGAGATAATGACTCTAGATAAACTAGTTACATTATGACAGTTCCTAATTTAAATACATACCCAAAGGGTAGTTTCTAAACTTAGGTATCTACGGTCGAAACAGCGACTTTCGTCCCGTTTCCGATTCGCAGAGAAATCTCGGCTTGAAGCCAGTATCCAGCTCACAGCGGATTCTGAACGTCAATACATATATTTTATGTACCACACTAAGTATTTAAAATCCAATTTTAATACTAGTAGTGAACATAACTTTGACAAATATTTAAAGTTAGAGCCTCGCCCTTCTTTAATTCCTTCGTGTCTTCCATATCCAAATGGTAGTCACTTTGAGATATGTCAATTATCCTTTTCAATATTTCACAAACCTTTGGACACGCCTTGGGTTTCGGAATATCGAAACGATGTGCACCTTGTGCTACATGCCCAATTGCAAACTTTGACTTTTCTCCACTAGAATAGTCAATTAATTCTCCAAGAATTATTAATTGCAATTTTAATACTTTTAAATCTAAAGATAGATTTATTGTAAGTATATTAATTAAGCACTAAAGTCATCATCACATAAATCTTCCAAAGACTTTATGCTCTACTATTTGCTTAATTATGGGCTTAGTAATAATAAGTTATTTTATCAAATAAATTAACCTATTATCGATTCCCAATTGAAAATTAAATCATTTAAAACATTTAATCCAAGGATTATATATTTTAAATATTCAACCTTTTCAATTCTTTACTTGATTTTAATAGTCCAACTATTTAATCAATTATTAAGGTACTATTTATTATAATGATTACAATAATCCAATTATTTAATCAACTATAATTTTAATATTGATTACTATAATCCCATTATAAAATCAACTATCATTTAATTCAATTATATTGATTACTATAATCCAATTACAAAATCAACTATATATTGAATGAGTTTGTATATAGTCCAACTATATATTTTAATATTGATTACTATAATCCCATTATAAAATCAACTATCATTTAATTCAATTATATTGATTACTATAATCCAATTACAAAATCAACTATATATTGAATGAGTTTGTATATAGTCCAACTATATATATTTTTTTAAAACAACATAAAATATTAGTCCGACTAATACTTTTGATTAATATGACGAGAGTAAAATTAAATGAGCGTGTTTAGCGAGTATTCGAACGAATGTTGCAAATTCAATACTTGCCTCCCACTATTTTTCGTCGAGCCTCTAACCCTCTGTGGAGTACTCGGGAAACCGCGTTTCCTAGTGGGCTAGGGTCCTATTAAATAACACACAACCCTGACTTTGGTCAATAAAAAGCTGTATGCTATTTAACTAGGTAGATCTCACAGATCAATTGGATCTCATCCAATTCCTAGATCCGGTTAGGTGGACATCCAAGTCCGAAACATATGTATAATGTCAATGTATCCAATACATTTTCCCAACCATATCCTCCGAATCATCTAGGCCATGGCTTTGGCCAAAAACAAACCTAATGATTCCAGTTAAGCAGGACCCATTGACAAGGAAAGTTTCGTAATCAATGTCATTGGACAAAAAGTGATCTGACTTTGGCCAATAAAAATCACGATTTGGACAAGACACCGATATGCAACAAAACTCTCATGATTCAAGTACATCCTTGATTGACAAAGGTCTTGACTTTGGTCAAAAACAAACCAATGCCAACTTCGGATCTTGAACAAGAATCATTCAATGGAAGGATATTTGCTTAATATAAAACGAGGGTTTTTCGCGTGCAAATTGGCTACCAATTTAATTATCTTTGTTAAGGTCTCATCATCATACACCCTTAAACATGCATTCTAAATACATAATAAAGCGAGTATGAAATAAAATAATAATGATATGCGGATGGATACTTAACACATTGATCCTAGATCAAATCTCTCCCTTTCTCACTCAAGCTAGCACTTGTACTACTTCTACCCGTTACACTACACTTCTAAAGAAACCTCATATACATAGAGGGGAATAGGTGAGAAGAGAATACAAAGAGAAAGAAGGTGATAAGGCTGGACACGCAGGTCCAATTTAATAAATCGAATTTATTACAACAATTTCTAAAATTGCCCACCCATCTAATATCCATCCGATATACATTATTCATTCAACACAACCACGTATTCACACACATATATATACAAACAAGACATGCTTTTACAACCAATCTAATCCAATTAATTAGTCTTTATTTAAGTGATCATCCAATGTTCAAACAACGGTTTGATTTTGCACGAGTCCAACTCGATTGAGAATAAGTACATAAGGTACGAATTCACGAATTATATCGAACTACTTATTAAATCTAATTTAATTCGTATTCAATACTAATTCAATTATTTAATTCCAAATTAAATGTTTACACTTTTAATATGCTTTAAAGACTTAGATTCTAAATCTAATCCTATTGGGTCTCAAAGCCCAACTAACATCCAATGTTAAATTCAATTCAAGTCAAATGGGCTTTCAATTGGTTTATTAAGGCTTGGGCTTTGGTCAATGTGGGTCAAACCCAATTACCAAGCCCAAATAAGGAATCACCCTTAAGTGCCATAAAACCAATTTTAAGCCCATAAGGCCCAATTAAATTTTTTTAAAGCCCATTAATTAAATTTTAATATTCCAAACATTAAAGTCCAATTAATTAAAGTGTAATACCAAGATTAATATATTAAACCAAATATTTCAAAAATACCCATTTAATTTATTAATCATCTATTTTTCAAAATAAATGTCCAACATTAATTTTAACAAAAAATCAACTCCTTTACATGTCCATTATGTATTCGGCCAAGGTGAGTTTTTTGTGCCGATTGTTTTTCAATCCGATTGAATTACTAATCTACGTCCCGTACACGTTCTAAGTCATCCAATGATCTTAAACACAAAAAATTCCAATCCACTCCAAGTAGCAACACATTCGGCCAAGGCATGAATTTGGGGAAAAATCATCCAATGCATTTTTCATAAAATTGATTCAATATAACATCATGCTATATACATGTAAGCATTCTTATTAATCAAATTTCATAAGAACATGCTTCAATCAATTTCATCATACCATTCGGCCAAGGTTGGATTTTTGGGGAAAAATCATCCAATGCATTTTTCATAAAATTGATTCCATGTAACATCATTCTATATACATGCAAGCATACTTATTCATCAAATTTCACAAGAACATGCTTCAATCAATTTTACCAAATTTTAACCTAAAATTTCATGCTTGCAACATTAGCTCATGATGCCATTGTTGGTAAATTCTAAGGTCCCAAGATCAAATCAAGACATGAAATAATGCGTGAACACATCAACGGAGGTAGCGGAATACTCACATTGATCGGTTATGTCGATTTGAAGATGAATCATGCCCAAAAACGCACTGCCCTTCAAGCCAAACTGCTGCAGTCCACTGTCCCTGCAAAACAGAATTTCGGGTCTCAAAACGAAGCTCCAAACTCCATCGGATGAGTCCCGCCTCATGGTCGAACCTCCCTACCACCTTCGCAAGACTTGTAAGTGTGCTAGCACTTGATTTCTCACCATGAGAAACCACTCTTAGCTTCCCTATTGCTCACGTTTTTCTGGTTCAAAACCAGTGAGCATTGTGCCCATTTGGGCGTGAGAGAAGAGAGCATTTGAGAGAGATGAAATGTTTTGTGTTAAGTTAAAAATGATTTACCAAAAATCAATTTATATTTATGCCATAATATTTATTAAATAAATAATAAAATTATGACACAAAACATGCAATGGCTTAGAGTGTCAAACACTCAATTTCCATGCAATAACATTGAGTGCATTCTACACTATCAACATGCAATGCATTATCAATAAAATAATACATACAATGACATGTGTCATGTGGGCCCCACACGTTTCCAAATGAAAGTGGGCCCACGTGCACTCACGCGTTCGGGTTCGATATTTCCGAAATACCGAGCTTACGTCGCGACGTTAATTCAATCGAATTTAAATAAATAATTGCGCCTGGCGAAATTATTATTTACGTCGCTAACGAATTAATTCTAAATTAACTCGTTTGCCCGAATTAAAATCTAATTTTAATTCCGCGTTGAAATCTAATTTTGTCTAATATATCGAATATATTAATACATCGATTAATTCCGAATTAATCGTTCTCTCTCTTTAGACGACATTTTATCCCGGATAAAACATCTCCGTTATTAATCCTAGATTAATTCTCTCTCTCTCTTCTTTATAATCCCAGATTATTCAAGAGTGCGAGTTGTGCGTCATCGGTGGATTATCGGGAAGCGACCCATGAGATCCCCGGATAAGTTGGCAGTAAATACGGTCGTCGGAGTGCCCGAATCACGTACGTATCAAGTACTACGTTCTACCGATTTACGAGACAAGGTCGACTCCTAGCAAAGCACCAAGTCTTCCAAGTTCTCCGGACATATTCATCAAAGAATATCTAGATCTGTATCAAGCGTAGTATACAATTGTATTGTGCGTATCGGCCCAGTATCGGATAATCACGTGCTAGGGCTGGGGCTGGATAAGTGTCTGCCCCGTCCGAAACACATATCGGATGTCTGGTAACTAGTCTCTATAATCGGATATTCATGACCTGGTCATAATATCACGATTGGATGCGCATCACTTTAAGAGCACTAATACCGTATCCTGCGTGACATCATCTCCATTATGACTGGAGTGACACTTCCGTCTTGACATCACATCCAATACACTACGATTCTCTTATAAACCCAGAAGAGGTGAACACAGAACCAGTTAAGATCCCCCACCACCAAAACCAAAGTTTACCGATTGTCGTAAGTATTAGCGATGTAAGTCTCAGGTTAAGACTATACACACCTACCTGATTTCGGCCTCCCATAGACACCTAGTCATAATACCAATGGGATTCCGAAGGGTCTATCCAGAGCGAAGCTGTTTCCCGTACCATCGGTGAAACACGACCTCCTATCGCACTTGCACAAGTATCCAATACTTATATATATGAGAACTATGCCGTTGTGCCCTCACAACGCGCACAAGTGCAATACTAGCCTATTCCGCATTATCGATGTCCAGTCTCGATAATACTACGGCTAGGGATATTTAATGATTAATCCTTCGTGGACTGATACTGTCTCATATCATCTCAATCCAGGAACTAATCATAGGGACCTCTCTTCATTTATATCTATGGTGATCTAATCACAAATGATGAGAGTGCAATTTCCTTATTACATAGTTAATTTGCTACAACAACACAATGATCTGTGCAAATAGTGACGCTATGGGTCATATTATCCAACACATAGGTACGAGGTTAGCATTCAGAAAACTACGACACCCTAGGTACGGGGTTAGCACGCCAGGGACGACATTCAGACCATAGCGACACCCTAGGTACGGGGTTAGCACGCCAGGTACGGCATGTGGACTATGTGGATTATGTGGACTACCGAGGACTACCGTGGACTATGTGGATTATATTGACTACCGAGGACTACCGTGGACTATGTGGACTATGAGGATTGTGTGGACTACCATGGACTATGTGGATTATGTGGACTACCGAGGACTACCGTGAGTATGTGGACTATGTGGACTACCGTGTGGACTATGTGGATGTGGACTACCGTGGACTACCGAGGAGTATATGGACTATGTGGACTACCGTGGACTACCGAGGAATATGTGGACTCTGTGGACTACCGTGGACTACCGAGGAGTATGTGGACTATATGGACTACCGTGGACTACCGTGGACTATCGTGGAGTAAGTGGACTATGTGGACTACCGTGGACTACCGTGGAGTATGTGGACTATGTGGACTACTGTGGACTACCGTGGACTACCGTGGAGTATGTGGACTATGTGGACTACCGTGGAGTATGTGGACTATGTAGACTACCATGGAGTATGTGGACTACCGTGGACTACCGATGAGTATGTGGACTATGTGGACTACCGTGGACTACTGCGACACCCTAGGTACGGGGTTTAGCATTCCAGGTTGGCACTGTGGACTACCGCGACACCCTAGGTATGGGGTTTAGCACTATCAACTCAGCACAGCAGGCAGACCAGGTGACATCTGGCGAGCCAGGTAAGTAAAAATGTATTGCATGTACTTTGATAGGATTGTCATTGTCACACACTGCACAAGTCCCATCAAAGTGGGGGCGACTGTAGGCATTGCATTTTTGCATATTAGCCCAATGATGAGTCTCGTATGGAGACACTGCCTTTTTAGTTGTGAAAGCCGCGGGAAACGGACGTTGGAAGGGTAAAGTTGGAAATTAGCATTTTGTCAGATTTAACTCGCTTGTTTCGCTTCGGGTTCGCTTGTTGGACCTCTGTTTTTAAACACACTAAGCCCAATCCAAAATAATAAAAACATTTAAAATGCATATCACAAATTAAATTAAAACCAATTAAATTAAACTTAAATTAAATTAAATTAAATCACATTTCTAAACTAAATAAATCCAATTAAATTAAATTAAAACACATGTCACAAATTAAATTCCTTTCCCAAATTAAAAGATTCAAATTAAATTACATAAATAACATTCCTAATTAAAAAAAATCACATTCCTAATTTAATTAAATCACCTACCAATTTAAATAAATCATATCCTTAATTAAAAAGAACAAATCAAATCAATTCCCCTAATTAAAGATTTTCCTTATCACATAATAATTAAAAATATCTCCCAATTAATACACAAATTTTATTCATTCTACAACAAGGTAAACCTCGTCCCTTTGCCTATAAAAAGAACCATTCATCACTCACCCAAAACCCTAGCTCATTCTCACGAAATCAACCCTAATATTCTAAGCCCACTCCCACGCACACACTACCTTCACAAACGCCTGAAACCAGCCTGCCTTCTTCACGTTACTGCCAGCTCACCTTCACGTTAAAAGCACAGCCCACAAGCCTTCACTCACGCACGTCCTCACTCAGTCCACAAGCAAACTCTCTCGCCACCTAGCCCCATTCAGCGTATCCCTCACCAAAGAACCTTCATTCACGCCACAAGAAGCTTGCCTTACACACGCCACGCATCAGCCTTCAGCCACGTTACTACCCTTTAGTCCAGCCACAATTTCATATCACAAACCACCTTCACGATAGCCACGCAATCCCTCAACACTGCCTGCCCTCCACGTGAAACAAATCCACCACAAAACTGCCGAACTCAATAACCACAAAACTGCTGAACTCAATAGGCCAAAACTGTCGCATTTTACACACCTAAAACTTAGAAAACACACCCAAAAATGCCCGGAAAACTGTCTAGAAAACTGCCCCGAAACTGCCCAGAAAACAGCCAAGAAACAGGCCAGAAAACTGCCAAAAACTATCCATAAAAACTGCATCCTTACCACCAAAACAGTGGTCTAAAAACAGCAGCCCGAACATCAAAACAGCGAGGAAAAATGTTGGATTAGTGAACCAGAAAATTTGCGGAGCAACAACCATTCCGACGGCCGTGTAACGCCCTTTCGTGAGATGACAAAAGAGGTTAGACCTGAGGGCACCCTTTTTACTTATTATCTTTCGTTTCTTTTATTTATTTTAATATATTATCGCATGAGAGTCGTTTGAAGCTTGATGTGATTGTTGGATGAGCGGAATATGTGTTCCCTTTTGTGGTATATAGGATGGAAACCCGGACATAAATTCTGTAGCCGAATCCAATGGATGGTAGTGCGGTTTGTACTCGGGATACAACACCACGTACCACTTAAGAGACACATATTTCGTCTCATCCAAACTTGTGTTTGAGCATGATGTAGTTCGTAGATTATTTAGTTATTATTTAAAGCATGATGTAGTCTAGTTTATTGTTTATTTTCAAGCATGATTATGTTATTTTATGCATGGTATTTTGTTTAGTTTATGATAATGTTAATATTTATTTGTTTATTTTGGTTTAATGGCTCAATGTGCTCATTGTGTGATATTGTGTGTTTGCCGTTTAAAGACTTATTTTCGAAGCATGCAAACTTAGATTAGGAGTTATTTTGATGAATGCATACTAGACGTAGATTACCCTTGAGCATGAATGTTGAATAGATTCAGTTATTCTATTGCACAAATCACATCATTACAAGTGACATAAGTAAGGGACCATTCTGAACCCAACGGTTTGAGGTCTTCCCTTGCGAGGGGTGAGTGCGGCCTTAAATCTTTATCCCAGTTCACACTGGGTGGCGACTCCATGTTATTTCGTACTCCCAACTAGGCCGCGAGCCTAGAACAACGTCGTCAAGTTCTGTGTCCTATAAGTCTCTTCTAGTGGAGGATGATAAATCCACATGGAGGGATCTTGCCGGATGTGACTATACCATGAGGGTCAGAATAGAGGAATCTTTTTCAGCTAGAACAGTGAGAGTTTCAATTTTATTTTTTTAAAAATAATTATTTAAATTTGAACAATGTGTTATTTATTCATGATTTTCGCAGGAATTTGATTTCTGTTTCTAAACTTTTGGATGATGGTTTTTCTATTTCATTTAATAATAATTTAGTTATTATTTCCAGAAATGGATTAACTTTATGCACATGAAACTCAAAAAATAACTTATATGTGTTAAGACCGTTAACACATAATTCACTGTTAAACACTGAGATGTTTAAGGTTGAAAAATATAAAACAAAATGGTAAAAGATTTCTCATGATGATACATATTTGCGGCATCTTAGTCTTGGTCATATTAGCCTTGAACGAATAGATAGGTTGGTAAAGAACGTAACTTTAAACCAGTAAAAGCTTAGAACTTTACCAGTTTGCGAATCTTGTCTAGAAATAAAGATGACTAATAGACTTTTACTGGAAAATGGTATAAGAGCCAGTCAACCACTTGAGATAATACATTCAGACATTTTTGGACCAATGAATGTAAGAGTCTGAGGTGGTTATGAATACTTCGTCATATTTATTGATGATCATTCAAGCTATAGGTACGTTTACCTAATGTAGCACAAGTCATATATCTTTAAAAATTTCAAAGAGTATCATACTGAGGTTGAGAACCAATTAGGTAAGATGACCAAAACTATATGATTGGATCATGGGGGAGAATACCTTGGTAGAGATTTCGAGAAATTCTTGGTTGAGCATGTGATAATATCCCAACTCATATCACATGGAACACCATAACAGAATGGTGTTGTAGAGAGGAGAAATCGAACCCTACTAGACATGATAAGATCTATGTTTAATTACAGTTCACTACCTAGTTCATTATGGACATATGTATTGCAAACAAAAATATATCTCCTTAAAATAGTTCCATCTAACTATATTCCTAAGACTCCCTTAGAGTTGTGGAGTGATCATAAAGCTAGTTTATGACATTTCCGCATATGAGGGTGTCCAACACATGTGCTGAAGAATAAGACTATAAAGTTAGAGTCACGTTATCAGGTGTGCCTATTTGTAGGCTATCATAAGAAGACTACGAGTGGGTTCTTCTATAGTTCAGAAGATAATAAAGTGTTTGTATCGACAAATACTATATTTCTTGAGGAATACTATATGAGGGAGTTCAAACATCAAAATAGAGTGTTACTTGATGAGTTACTAGCTGGTTTGACTAGCACACCATTGTCAATAAAAGTTGATTGTAGCATATCACCTTTGACATCTGAGCGTCAAATGCAAGTATATCAGAATAATCCACCACCTCGATGTAGTGGGAGAGTTGTACGATAACATTTATTTAAATATCACATATTTAATAAAACCATAGATTAACTTATAATATAATGTTTCAACTGTGACAAAATAATATTATTAATCATATTAATATATTTATACCTTTGTGCGTGTATAATTGGACTATCCAATTATACTAAATCTGCTATAGTAAATCGAGCTAGCACGGGGACCAAATGGACCTACGGTTCCGAGCTCCAATTATCTCGAAATATTAATTAAGCTCTTAATTAATTATTCTGAATTATTAACTCCGGGTTATTCCACTAAAAACCCGAAGTTACACTCGCATTGCCGCATATGATATATTAAGCCGAACCAAGTCGGTGTCCATCAATATAGTCATTACATATAGATTAACCATTCACGAGTATCTCGTAATTAGAGCCGGATCATAATGTCCATTATACCCCTCTAATTATTTTTACCTTAAGTACCATTAATTCTCTAATGAACGATTTCTTCATAACCATTATGAATTTTAATTTTTCTATTTGTAATAGAAAAACTTGAGCGCTCAAATGTTCAAGTACCAAATCAACCCTTAAGAAAGATACTTCTCTACTTCTCGCAAGAATGAGTGAACTCCATGTCTATGTAAAACGTTCTCAACTACACAACAGACCATGCCCCCAAAGTACGTAGCTATTGGTCGAGATTGCTACACCAACCTAACCTTTGTAAATCAAAGGACATAGCTTGCAATGCAGGAGTTCGTAGTACACTCAGGATTAAGATCAATCCATATATGACCATCTAGTAGATCGAAATGACTTTATTTGTTTAACGGATATTAAAAGAATGTCATTTCCATCTGGGTCCAGTCCTATATGCTCACATCATACAAGGTGCCTCAATTCTCATGTCTCCACATGAACGATCTCTATGGACTATTTAAGATTACTAACTTCAGATTTAAATTCTCTTGTGTATGACACTCATACACTAAGTCTGAAGGCACATAAGTAATCTAGGGTATTTAAGATAATTTATAATATACGAATATTAAACAAACACTTTGATAATGAATAATGCATCATTTTATTTCAAAACACATAAAGCCGTTTACATTACATGTAGTCTAGGGCATACATACCAATAATCTCCCACTTGCACTATAGCAAATGAGGCATATCACGTATTCCTAGACCATCTAGGTGACCTTCAAACACTTTAGCCGACAAGGTCTTTGTAAACGGATCTGCCATGTTCCTATGAATTTCCTCTCTATATGTTTTCCCCTATTGTGGCTTCTTGGTTCCTTGGAGTTTGCCATTGCATCACTATTATCGCAATAAAGTGTGAATGGTGTATCCATATCTGGAATAACTTCCAGATCTCCCAAGAATTTACGGAGCCAGACTGCTTCCTTAGCTGCTTCACAAGCTTCTACATATTCAGCCTCCATGGTGGAGTCAACAATACAAGATTACTTTATACTCCGCCGTACTATAACCCCACCACCTAGGGTAAACACTGATCCAGATGTTGATTTCCTAGAATCAACATCTGTCTGAAAATCAAAGTCTGTATATCCCCTTAGGATAATAGCCTCACCGGAATACACAAGCATATAATCTCTTGTTCTCTTAAGATACTTGAGAATGTGTTTCATAGCCACTCAGTGATCCAATCCTGGGTTCGACTGAAAACTACTGACTACTCCCACTGCAAAACAGATGTCCGATCCCGTCCATAACATAACATACATGAGACTGCCAACTGATGAGGCATATGAGATATGTCTCATTTCCTCAACATCTTGAGGTGTCTTAGGAGACTGTTCATTTGACAAATTAATTCCATGCCAATAAGGCAGATTGCCTTTCTTGGAATTCTGCATTCCAAGTCGCATAAGGATCTTGTCGATATAAGATGCTTGAGACATAACTAATAGTTGTTTCTTGCGATCCCGAAGTATCTGAATCCCAAGAACAGAACTGGCCTATCCTAAATCTTTCATTTGGAATTGGTTAGCTAGTCAGGTTTTCACGTCTGATAAGATCTTTACATCATAGCATCGACGTATAAAATAAGAAAAACCACCTTCTCGTCAATGACGCACTTGTATACACAAGGCTCATTAACATTCTGCTCAAAATCATAAGACTTGATCGTGGTATCAAATCTTATATTCCAAGATCGAGATGCCTTCTTAAGTTCATAAACGGACCTTTGCAACTTGCAAACCTTTTACTCTTGACCTTGGGATATGAACCCATCTGGTTATATAATATAGATACTCTCATCAAGATTTCCATTCAAGAATGCAGTCTTGACGTCCATTTGCCAATTTCATAGTCATAATATGCGGCAATTGATAGAAGAGTATGGATGGATTTGAGCATGGCTATTGTTGAGAAACTTTCCTCATAGTCAACTCCCCCTTTATGGGTATAACCCTTAGCCACTAGCCTAGTCTTGAAGGTCCGTACCTTCCCATCTGCTCACCTATTCCTCTTATAGATCCACTTGCAACCTATGGGATTTGACCCCATCAGGTTGGACTACAAGTTCCCAGACTGAGTTGGAGTACATGGACTCCATCTCTAGGTTCATGGCTTTGAGCCATTCCTCTTTGTCAGAATTATCCATTGCACTACGATAGGTCAATGGATCATCTATACCATCACTGGATGTGACAATGTCACACCCGTCCCCTTAGGTAGGGTAGGGGTGAGATGGAGACTAGAAACTGGCAGAGTTTCCCCTGTAATATGGACTAATCCTCCAAATACAAGGAAAAATCTAACTGAAAATATCATTATAACATAGGATCTCCATGATCCAACTCAACATAATATCCATGAAGAAAATACAACATCCTCAGTAACAAATAAAGGCTCAATGCCTAGCATTAGACAACAAATTCTTCCAAGAAAATACATAACAAAGACATTCTACTGTTGGCACAACCTTTCTCTACTGGCAGGAAAAGATGACGAAATAGCAGATGGAAAGGATAATATACTAAACTGCTGAACCTGAAATGTTAAGGAAAGGGGTAAGCTCACGCTTAGTGCAATGGATCACAGCTTAGTGCCGTGGATAAACAAGTAACAAAGTGGATCGAATATGTCTTTCATAATATAAATAAATACATAAGTTGTAAATCGATATATCAAACTTTTACTTGAAATCATAAATCTCATTTCTCATAAAAATCATACTGCTCAAGAATACTCTGAATAATAAAGCTGTTTATTCATCTATATGCACACTCTCGTGACAATACGGCAAAGCTGGCAACATGGGGCATCCCCACGGCAATAACTGGCATCCGGAGCAAAACTGGCAACATGAGACCTCATCTCACGGTAAATAATCTGGCACATATATATACACGGGGTGCATCCTAACATAAAAATCATTTCCAAAATCCATGCTCATATATCTCAAGTCATGCAAGTTTCTCATATATCACAAACACATGATTTCCACATAATCAATATTCGATCCATACCTTATAGCTAAAATATAAACTTTCTAAAAACAAAATCATTTAATGCATTACCTTAAAATTCATTTAAGAAAACATATATACTATATACTTTTGAAAACATCAATGTTACAAGCTTATCCACGCACCTGGTGAGCTGACTACAGATAAAGGAACTAGGCAGCAGGACCGTCCCTGCTTACGGTATCACGATCACCTAAAAGACAAAAGAATTTACTATAAGGAACATAATCCTAACAAGAATAGACGAAAGAATATGCAAGAAACGTGGTTCGGTCGCTCTCGTAAACTTAACAAAAATTAAGATTCGGAGGTCCGTTACTACTCGGAATGGTCTGAAAATCACGGAGGAGACTCAGGAAATCGGCGGCAGAATTCTGCCTGGCGCGTGGGGTCCACGCGTCTCCCCTTATGTCTGCCCGTGGGCCTCACGTGCCGCCACGTGAGGCGCGCGTGAACGCCACACTCCAATCAGATGAAGAAGTTTCCAACGGCCGAGTGTACCTCTCCTCATCCCGGTTCTAATGCCGCTGACGGTTTGTCGATCGGAGTTCCGGATCAACGGGAAATCAAGAAAAACCATAAAAAGTTTCTTACCGAGATCTCTACAAAAATTGGGAGTTTCCCGAGATGAAACCACCACCAAAATGATCCTCTCGACGAGATCTACACTTTTCCTTAAAGGCTCGGTCGGGTTTGGACTACGGATCGGCCGGATCGGGACCAAAACCTCTATTTCTTTCTTTTTCTTCTTTTCTCTCTCTCTCTCTCGCCTGCTACTGACTCTTTTTTTTTTGTGTCTGCTGAATGTTGTGACTAATGGGCTTCAGTGTGTGTGTGTGACCCACCAACAAAATAAAATAAAAATATGGGTAAGAAAGTTTTGGGGTGTTACAGACAACTTGTGCCTCTCCAACCCCCAAGGTAGCGATCAGGTTGTCGTACAACCCTCCCACTGCGTCTAGGTGATAGATCATTCTGATGAACTTGCATATGAATCTCAGATGTCGAAGGTGCTATGTATTTGTCAATTGTCGTTGACGATGATGTGCTGGTCGAACCAGTAAGTAACTCCTCGAGTAACACCTTACTTCGAGGCTTGAACTCCCTCATGTAGTCCTCCTATAAAAATGTAGCATTTGTCGATACAAATACTTTGTTATTATCAGGACTATAGAAGAATCCACCCCTAGTCTCCTTAGGATAGCCTACAAATAGGCACACCTGAGAACGTGGCTCAAAATTTGTAGTCTTATTCTTCAACACATGTGCTGGACACCCCAATATGCGGAAATATGGTAAACTAGTTTTACGACCATTCCATAATTTTAAGGGAGTCTTAGGAACAGACTTAGATGGAACCACATTAAGGATATGCATTGTAGTTTGCAGTGCATATCCCTAGAACGAACTAGGTAGTGAGCTATAACTAAACATAGATCTCATCATGTATAGTATGGTCCGATTTCTCCTCTCCACAACACCATTTTGCTATGGTGTTCCAGGTGCTGTGAGCTGGGAAATTATCCCATGCTCAACTAAGAATTCCTCAAATTCTCTATCAAGGTATTATCCTCCATGATCTGATCATAGAGTCTTGATTGTGTTACCTAACTGGTTCTCAACCTTAGCACGATACTCTTTGAACTTTTCAAAAGTATCTGATTTGTGATGCATTAGGTAAACATACCATTTCTAGAATAGTCGTCAATGAATTCGACAGAGTATTCATAACCTCCTCGGGCTCTTACATTTATCGGTCCAAAAATGTCCGAATGTATTAGCTCAAGTGGTTGACTGGCTCTTAGACCTTTTCCAGTAAAAGGTCTTTTGGTCATTTTTCCTTCTAAACATGATTTACAGACTGGTAAAGTTCCAAGCTTTAACTGGTTTAAGGCTTCGTTCTTTATCAACCTGTCTAACCGGTCAAGGTTGATATGACCAAGTCTAAGATGCCACAGGTACGTGTCATCGTGAGAAATCTTTTGCCGTTTAGTTTTATTTTTCTCAACCTTAAACATTTTAGTATTAAGCAGTGACTTATGTGTTAACGGTCTTAACACATACAAGTTATCTCCTAGTTTCCTTAGCATATAGGTAATCCATTTTTGAAATAATAACTATTATTATTAGATAAATGATAACCATCATGCAATAGTTTTGAAACAAAAATCAAATTTCCATGACAAAACAGGAATAAACACCACTTTGTTTAAATTCAAATAATTTTTATTTGAAAAAATTATAAACTGATAACTCCCACTATTTTATTGAAACAACATCCATTGTCCTAACTCTCATAGTAAAGTTACTTTCACCAAGGTCTTTACGTATGTCCCCAATGTTATTCTTCTTCATCTTTGCAGATTTAGAAGACTCGGCAACATTTGGCTCAGCACCGGACTTACGAGAATCCACAAGCATGGACTCGTAATAGGTGAGCTCATTAAGCAGTTGGGCCATTCATAACATAGTTACTTTTAAACTGTAGTAAACTCTTCGAACGAGTCTCCATAATCATGGTCACCTGGCTACAATCGTCAATACGAGCTCCATGGGTTTCAATAGTGTTGAGATAGGTTATTATCCTCAAGACATGCTCTCGGACTGATGTCTCATCCTTCATCCTAGCAGTCATCGTTGATACCATGGCCTCATGACGTTGACGCTCTGAAGGCTGCCCAAACATGCCCTGCAATGACTCCATCATCTGAGATGTTAAAGCCATAGGTTCATGCTTTACAGCAAGAACCTCAGACATCCCTGCTAGCAAGTAGCAGTAAGCTTTCTCATTTGCTGTGACCCATTTATGGTAGGCATCGTACACAGATTTGCCAGCATTTCTGGCCGTCTCGGGAGGAATCTCCTCCGTCAGGACAAACTTTAGGTCTTCACAGACCAGGATAGCGTTCATATTACTTTTCCACTTAACATAGTTTTCTCTCGTTAATTTATCGTTTGAGAGTATAGAAATAATTGGAGAAACCATGGCTGAAAAATAAAAAAAAACATTTATTTAACATTCATCACATATTAAAATCATCAAACAATTTTGGCATAAAATTAAACATGATGCATGAACCATGAATAACAAATTAGAAATCTAAGAGAATTACTATGCCACGGAAATCTATCATCCCACAAGTAAGTGCCGCCGTAGGGTAGGTCAAGTACTCGCATGATAGATCGAGACAATCTCAATCGATTAATATATGCGGGAATAACTCTTATTCCTATATCAAACAACTATCGTTTCATTCGATCAAGGAATTTTATTAACAGTTAATTATTCTTTTGTGAGTGTGACCCGCCGTTTCGGGATTCTTGGACTTAACGAGTGAAATGCTACTGTAGGGTAGGTCAGTTCACAAGATACATCTAGAATCCATATCCTTTCGGAACTCAAACCTGATATTGACCCAAAATGGACACCATCCGTAGGGGGATGAAAGCAAAAGTCGTTGTAGGCACTGCATTTTTGCATATAAGTCCCTATGATGAGTCTCATTTGGAGACACTACCTTTTACGTCACGGAAGTCGCAGGAAATGGACGTCGGAAGGGGAAATTCAGAATAAGCATGTCATCAGATTCATTTCACAAGTTCATTGTTTTTCGTTCGTGCTGCGTTCGTGACCACGTTCGAACGTCAAGCAGATTGCGGGCATTCGTGTAGCGTTCGAATCGGCGTTCGAACGGGTCGGTATTTCTGGTTTTGCTGCTAGCCTCACACCCAAGCCCAATTAGCCCACCAAAGCCCATAAAACACATCCAAATTAATAAAACACATATTTAACACATGGGGAATTAAATAAAATCTAAAAAACATATACCAAATTAAAATAGATATCAAATAAAATCATGCCTAATTAAAATCAATCAAGATGTTATATACCAAACTAAACACATTGTATGCCTAATCAAAACAAATTAAATATATTAACTTCATAATTAACCAAATTTTGTCCCCCAATCAATCTTTGATTTTCCTTGTTTAACACCAAATCATATCCTCATTTAATGCACCAAATCCATTCTTTGTCAAGCAAGGATTCACTCATCCCCTTTACCTATAAAAAAAAGCTATTCCAACCCTTGAACCCTCCTGACTATTCACACAAAATACAAAGAAAGAAGCATAGCAATCCACACCTGATACACAAGAAAAAGAAGCAAATAATTTTCTCTCCTCCTCCTCCCTCCATAGCCGAATACACATCCCTTAAACACCATTGCATTACCGAAAATCACAGCCCTTAAACACCCTTGCACCACCGAAAATCACAGCCCCTAAATTCCCAAAACGACAACTAAAAAATTGCACTTTTAATCCCTAAAACAGTAACTAAAAAACCGCACCTTAAACCTTCAAAAAACATCCAAAAATAGTAGCCTAAAACATCAAAACAGTGACTGAAATACAGTAGCAAAACAGCAGCGAAATGGAGGGAAAACAGCAGCCCGAATAGTGAAGCAGCGAAGGGAAACATTGAACCAGTAAACCAGAGGAGTTGCGGAGCATCCACCCTTTCGACGACCGTGTACGGTACTTCCGAAAGTCGACATAAAAGGTTAGACCTAAGGGCATATTTCTCATTAGTTTATATTCATCTTTTAATTTTTTATTGAATTTTATTCGCATGAAAGTCGTTGTATAATGTGTGTTGTGGCCTTGAATGAATGAATGTGTCGCCTCTTGTGGTATATAGGATGGAAACCAGGATATAAATTTCATATCCGATTCCGCAATGGACGGTAGTATGATCTGTACTCGGGATACAACTCCACGTACCACTTGAGTATACGGCACATACTTTATTTCATGATTACCTTGATTTGTTTATTATCGTTATTTATTTTCTGCATGTTATTTGAGTAATGACGAGGTAAAGCGCATGTGCTTAGTAAGCGCGATTAAAGGTCCTCTATTCGAGGGGTTAAAATCATTTACCATGATGCTTTGCCGCACAAGATGATGTATATTCGGTTGAATGTGAGATGTATTCAATCGGGTATACGAAGTCCGACATTGTTGTTTTTTTATCTCTTATATGCATTGTGTTATTAGCCCATGGGCTTAGTAAGTGCGATTAAATGTCCTCTATTTCGAGGGGTTAAAATCCTTTACCACGATGCTTTGCTGCACCGGATGATGTATATTCGGTTGAATGTGAGATGTGTTCAATCGGGTATAAGAAGTCCAATATTGTTGTCTTTATTTCTTATATGCATTGTGTTGTTAGCGCATGGGCTTAGTAAGTCGGATTAAATGTCCTCTATTTCGAGGGGTTAAAATCCTTTACCACGATGCTTTGCCGCGCCGGACGAGGTATACATGATTGGATGGGAATGAGTTCAATTGGACACGTGAGGTCCTATATTGTGGATTTTTTTGTCTATATATGTGTTATATGCATCAGGTCTGGTTCTGTTCGAATGCGTTCACCTGTTTACCGTTCGAACACATTTTCGGACGCTACTCGAACACGCACGTATTTTTCTTAGTTTTATCATGCATCAGGTCTGGTTCCGTTCGAATGCGTTCTCGAACGCTAAACGAACGTGAACCTTTTGTTTACCGTTCGAACGCGTTTTTGGACGCTACTCGAACGCGCATGCATTTTTCTTAGTTTTATCATGCATCAGGTTTGTTCCTGTTCGAACACGTCCTCAAACGCTACACGAATGCGAACCTTCTGTTTACCGTTCGAACACGTTTATGAACGCTACATAAACGCACACACACTGAACTGAGTCCATTTCATCATATTTTATGCATAATTGCCCCTATTAGTTATCCTTTTGTATTACGAACCTGATTTCTTCTCTTTATTACGCATGGTTGTGCAATTGCCATTTATCTGTATTCCCCACATGTATGAGTACAACCTGATTATTAAGTTGTATGCTTGCCGTATGTTAATTAACCCTTATGCATGCAAATTCAGACATAGATTATATGCAAATATGTTGTATACAAACATGAAAAACGTGTTATATGTAAACTTAGATATGAGTTTTGTACTTATGCATGCGAACTTAGGAGTAAATTATCATTGGAAATATTTTGCTTAGGCTTGGTTAGAATATTGCACAAATCGTTTCATTACAAGTGACATAAGTAAGGGACTATTCCGAACCCAACGGTTTGAGGTCTTACCTTGCGAGGGGTGAGTGGGGCCTTAAATCTCATTTTCCCGGTTCACACCAGGTGGCGACTCCATTATTCTCAGGTTTAGTCCCCCGCGGGCTACTCCGTACTCTCAACCGGGCCGCGAGCCCGAAACAGCATGCGTCACCCCAATTTCTGTGTTCCCACAGTCTTGCAACTCCACTAGGGATAGAGAATCAGCCCCGAAATAATGTCTTGTAATATTATGATTTGTGCTTTAATTAACCGTGTCTACTGTGGGTTAAAAGGGGTTTAATCAAAGGCACTTTTTAAGGCTAAGTAATGGTTTGGTGTCTTTCTTCATTCACTACCTTTCTATAAGGAAAAGCTGTGAAGGCACCTAGATAATCATTTACTCATAGCCTATTGTGATGGACTAATTTGGAGGACTCGTTGTTTATTCTTGTCACCAAGCGATAAGAGCCTAAGAGGCTAGGGTACTTAAGAGAGCCTCGCTCCACCCTCCCTCCGGGGAATCTACAACAGGAAATCCATCTGACAGTCAGTCACACACCATAACTCGTTGGCACGTACTGTAAGATATAAAAAAGATACGCTCACTTGGTCGCTCGAACCCTTGAGTGGGGAGACCTAGTTGTGGGCAATCCTTCGCCAGCGAGAGTGTTTGTCTACACTCTCGCAAGCCCACACGTAGACCGGGGTTGTATGCCCTATAGAAACTATTTCCTTGTGCTTGTGGACCATCCTCATTTGGATGCAGTTGGACTTCTTGTCAGAAATGCGAACTTGTTGGGCCACTTAAACTGGGACGAGTTCGTATTCTATGACAATTGGGCCAAAAGCTTCTGAAATGTTGATGGGCCACTCTGTAGAAATTATTTCTGTATGCTTGTGTTTATTGTTGTTTGGGGCCATTCAGACCTTTTGTTATGAGGTATGGGCTTGTTGGGCCATTTAAACTGGGACAAGAACGTATCTTATGATGATTGGACCAAAAGCTTCTAAAACGCCAATGGGCCATTATATGTTTGTGTTTCGGAACATTATCATTTGGATACGGTTGGACTTCTTGCCATAAGATGTGAACTTGTTGGGCCATTTAAACTGGGACGAGTTCGCTCCTATGGCGGTTAGCCAAAAAGCTTCTATAATGATGATGGGTCAATTTATGTGAAAGTTTTAACAAATTGATATATTCCTTGTATCACATGCATCTCATTCATCTCATGCATACATATATCCTGTTAACACCCTCTATGTCTAAAAGACATCATAGATTTCTGTTGGGTTAGGAAAGAGGGAAGACTCACTAAGAGACTGGTAAAAGATATGATTACATCCGATTGCGAGGTATCCCGGATAGATCAGTTGGAAAACGGTCTCGCCAAAATTACTGAACAGTTGCAAGCCCTGACTACTGCTGTGGCTGGTATGGCTGTACCCCGTGCTGGGGGAAATTTTGAGAATGTGAGGCGTGAGGAGCCTCCGAATGGGTTGGGGGATGATATCCCCGCTTTTGATGATGACATGGCAGAGTATGCAACATGCAGAGTGATTGGGTCTAAGGCAGAATTTCAGAAGCTTCGGGATCAGGTTTAAACAGTTACCCGCAAAATGAGGGGTAAACATGAAGAGTTGTTAGATTATGAGGCAATGACCTTTGAAGAACAGTTGCCAGCTCAGTTCAAGATGCCACATATGGCTAAGTTCAACGGGAATGTGGATCCGAGGGTCCATCTCCATCAGTATGTTTCAGTTATGAGTTCAGTGGGTTTATCCAAGCGTCAAGTGCAGAAAATGTTTAGGATGTCACTTGAGGGAGCGCCGGTAGTTTGGTATCACAGCCTTGAGAAGAAGGTTAGGGAAGATTGGAGGGAACTGGGTGATGCTTTTCTGAAGCAATATGTTACAGATCTGGAAATTGATTTGTCGCTCCGAGACTTGGAGAACACTAAGCAGAAGCCGGAGGAAAGCTTCAAAGAGTATGTAGACCGCTGGAGAAGCCAGCTCCTAAAGATGCAGACTCGGCCCTCAGAGAATGACCAAATTAAGATGATTATCAAGGGCACCAAGCCCTCCATCTATGGGAAACTGAGGAGGATGACCTCCATGATTATGATTTTCGACAGTTGAGAGAAACTATCATGGATATAGAAGAAGAAGAAGCAGAGAACAAGAAGTTTTATGGCCTAAGTATGAGGCCTATTGGGGGAACATCAGGTACCAAACCTGTTTCTGTGGAGATTGCTGCCATCCGGAATCGGAGATTCTCCAACTTAGGGAAGCCCCTATTTAAGGTGTTGGAGAAATTAAAAAGACAAGGACTTCTGAAACCCCTGGAGACCAAACCACTTCCCAACCCTCCACCAGCACATCTCAACCTGAGCCAATACTGTCACTTCCACCAACAGAAAGGCCACAACACTGACAATTGTGCCCGCCTCCGCCATGAAATCCAGGACCTTATAGACTCCAAAAAGATACCCGACCCTGAAACAGAACACCCCAACACACACCAAAATCTCCTACCAAATTACCACTCTGTCCCCCCACCAATCTATATGATAAGCGCTTGCCTACCCAAAAGCCTTGTCCTCAAATCCTTTGATTACCAAGCCTATTGCCTTGGAATTTTCGATAGTAACAGTGAAGATGAGACAGAATGGTGGCAGAATTTCTGGGAAGACTTCTCCAGTAGTGATGAAGAAGAAGTGAGGGGGATGACACGCAATGGGTGTTTCTATAATGATATGGCTGGGAAAGATAAATGAGTGTTATCATAGGGTAGAGAAGTGGCTGAGAATATAGAAAATGTAGAGGGAGATGTAGTGCTACAGCAGTTGAGGAAAACCCGAGCACAAGTGAGTATATGGGATTTGTTGTGTGCATCTCAGGAGCACATGCGGGCCATGGTTGAGGCCTTAAGCAAGATAGTGGTGACGGAAGATGCCAACACCGCAATGTTTGTTGGGTCAGTGCAAAAGGAGGCTTTGTAGGCAATCACTTTTTATGAGGAAGAACTCCCAGCTTATGGGAGGAATCATAATAGACCTTTGTTTATCAGAGCTGAAGTGATGGGTAAAAGGACCTCTTGTGTGATGGTGGATGACGGATCATCCATTAATGTGTGCCTGTTGAAGATTTTGGCCAAGCTGGGTATAAAGACAACAGATCTGGATCCCTCTAGTATGACTATCAAGGCTTATAATGACAGTAAGCGAGGAGTTGATGGTACATTTTTAGCAGCGGTCAAGGTTGGTCATATTGAGGACGAAGTTGAGTTCACAGTGCTGGATATCCCAGCCACTTTTGCCTTGTTGTTGGGAAGGCCTTGGTTTCATAAGCTTGGGGGCGTGCCCTCCACTCTCCATCAGATGATTAAGTTCCCATATGGGGGAGAAATTGTCACCATCCGAGCTGAGGTAGACAATGATGTGGCTGCTTTGGAAATACAACCTTTCATGAGGTTCCAAGTGTCGGCAACTTTTGAGGAATGGGTGGATCCTAAGGTAGCTAGGATCATGGGAAAAATGAAGTTCGAGCCGGGTGAGGGTTCAAAACTGCCAGACTTTAGAGGATAGACTACTTGAAGGTTAAAAAGAAAGGGCTGAAATTGATGGAATTCTTTGTGAAGGCTTTGGGGTATCAAGGTGAGCCCGAACCAATAGAAGTTAATGGGATTGTGGTGCCTGGATTTAAGATTTTCCAGGATTTGTTGGGTGAGAAGCTGCTGACTGAAGAAGCTGTGAAGGAAGAGAATTGGGAAGAAGAACTGATGAAGTTGGAGAGCCTGACTCTTGAAGAGGATAAGAAGTCTGAGAAGAACCTGGTTACGGAGGATGAAGTGTCTGCCGATGATGAAGACATTTATCTTCCTGATTTATTTGAGTGTACTACCGCATTTATTAGCAATAAAGACAATCATTTTGCTTATTTGCCCGAGTCTTTTTCCTCTAACTTGCATGGCTTGAGTATATTTGATATCAGCTCCACTAGAACGAATGCATTTAACTTGGGCACGCCTAAGAATCCTAAGGAAATTCTGATTGCAAGTGAAGTTACCGCTGAAGAGCGAGAGAAATTAGAAGAAGTATTGGTCAGATATGCCAAAGTGTTTGCTTGGTCCTATGAGGACATGCCTGGGGTAGACAGAAGCATTGCTCAGCACACAATACCAACTTATCCGAATATGAAGCCAGTGAAACAGAAAATTCAACGGATGAGACCTGAGTGAGTCGAGAAAGTCAGAGAAGAGGTTAAGAAACAGATAGATGTGGGGTTCCTGGAAGTGGTAAAGTATCCCGAATGGTTAGAAAATGTTGTGCCAGTGCCGAAGAAAGACGAAAAAGTCAGAATGTGTGTGGATTACAGAGATCTCAACAAGGCTTGTCCGAAAGATGATTTTCCTCTACCTCATATTGATGTACTAGTTGATAATGCAGCTTTATATGCCATGTATTCATTTGCAGATGGGTTTTCAGGGTATAATCAGGTTCTTATGGCTGAGGAAGACAAGCACAAAACTGCATTTGTCACAGAATGAGGTACTTATTGTTACAAGGTAATGCCATTTGGGCTCAAAAATGCAGGAGCTACTTATCAGCGGATGACCACTACATTGTTCCACGATCTGATGCACAAAGAGATTGAGGTGTATGTGGATGACATAATGGTGAAATCAGAGACAAGAATTGGGCATATAGAAGCACTGGAGAAGTTCCTTCAAAGGGTTGACAAATACAACTTGCGGCTGAATCCCAAGAAATGTGTGTTTGGGGTAACGTCAGGAAAATTACTGGGACATACAGTGGGAATGGGAGGAATAGAAGTAGATTCTGAGAAAATCAAGGCAATTACTGAGATGTCGGCACCGAAGACAGAGAAAGAGGTTAGAGCATTCCTGGGAAAGATTCAGTATATCAGTCGGTTCATCGCCAAGTTGACGTCAGTATATGAGCCTATCTTCAGACTGTTGAGAAAAGATCAGCCAGTGAAATGGAATGAGCAGTGTTAATCAGCTTTCGACAAGATAATAGAATATTTGGTGAAGCCTCCTGTTTTGAAACCTCCGAGACCGGGCAGACCCTTGGTACTGTATTTAGCTATAAAATCAGAAGCACTGGGGGCAATGATGGTACAGGCAGATTGTTGGACAATTTTGACCCATAGCGTCACTATTTATACAGATCATGGTGTTGTTGTACAAATTAACTATGTGACAAAGGAGATTGCACTATTATCATTTGTGATTAGATCACCTAGATATATAAATGATAAGAGGTCCATGTGATTTGTTCATGGATTGGGAATGATATGAGACAGTATCAGTCCACGAAGGATAAGTCATTAAACATCCATAGTGAGAGCATTATCGAGATTGGACATCGATGAATGCGTAAAAGACTAGTATTACACTTGTGCGCGTTGTGAGGGCACAACGACATAGTTCTCATATATTTGGGTATAGGATACTCATGCAAGTGTAATAGGAGGTTGTGTTTCACCGATGGTACGGGAAACAGCTTCGCTCTGGATAGACCTCTCGGAATTCCATTGGTAGTATGACTATGTGTCTATGGAAGTCCGACATCAGGGTAGGTGTATTTGGTCTTAACCTGAGACTTGCATCGCTAATACTTGCGACAATCAATATACTTTGGTTGTGGTCGTCCAGGGCTTTAACAGGTTCTGTGTACCCCTATGCTGGGTATATTGAGAATCGTAGTGTGTTGGGTGTGATGTCAAGACAGAAGTGTCACTCCAGTCATATGGAGATGATGATCGCGTAGGGATACATAACTGGTTCTCTAAAAAGTTTGCAATCGTTGGGATAATATGACTTGGTCATGATTATCCGATAATAAAGAGACTAGTTACTCGTCATCCGATATATGCTTCATACGGGGCAGACACTGTACCAGCCCCAGGCCTTGCATGTGATCATCCGATACTGGACATAAATACGCAATACTACGTATACTACGCCTGATATAGATCATTCATTTCTGTAAGGATATTTCTGGAGAATTGGTAGGCATGGCGCTTTGCTAGAAGCCAACCTTGTCTAGTAAATCGGTAAAACGTAGTACTTGGTACTCACGTGTTCGGATAGTCCGACGACCGTATTTTCTGCCAATATATCTGGGGATCTCATGGGTCGTTTCCCGAAGATTCACCGATGACGTATGACTCACACTCTAAATTAATCTGGGATTAATTAGACGAGAGATAAAATTAATCTGGGATTAATTGCGGAGATATTTTATCTGAGATAAAATATCATTTAAAGAGAGATAACGATTAATTTGGAATTAATCGATAAATTAATATATTTGATATATTAAACGAAATTACATTTCGACGCGGAATTAAAATTAGATTTTAATTCGGGCGAACGAATTAATTTAGAATTAATTCGTTAGCGACGTGAATAGTGACTTCGCTAGGCATAATCATTTAATTACGACGCAATGAAAAATTCGTTAATTTGGAATTAGCGAACCCGAGCCCGGGATTGTTTGCGAGCGCGTTCGCATTTCGAATTCGAGCGCGGCACGTAAGTCAAATCAAGCGTCAAATCGCTAGTCGCATCTAGCGTCACTTCAAGCGTCAAATCACTTGTCACTTTGAGTGATGTGACTTGACAACTTGATTGAATGATGTGAATAGTGATGGATTGTTGTTGGCTTTAATGGTTTGACTTTTGTAAAGCCAAATGTGTGGTAAATGAAATTGAAATTCATTTAAGTGTATTTGATACACAAAATCCACACATTACAAAACATATCTCTCTCTCTCGGCCATTAGGCCAATTTCTTCACTAGTTTTTGCTAGGCAGAAACCGTGAGTAAGAGAAGTAGTAGAGTCGCGATTTTATGGCAAAATCGGGAGTGCTAGCACACTACGTAGTGATGCGAAGGTGATAGGGAAGTCTGCCCATGAGCCGGGAATCGTTTGACGAAGCTTGGAGCTTGGATTCTTGAAGCTTGAAGCCGAAAATGGTGATGACAGAAACCGCCACTGCCGTGACATGTAGAAGGCATAATTTGAATTTTTATTGCCTTCCGCGTCGCTCAACCGATCGATGTGAGTATTCTGCAACTCCCTCGTTGTATTCGCACATGTATTTCAATGCTTGAAATGATCTTGGGATGCTTAGAATCTCCAACACAGATGAGACCGGGGTAGAGCATGCAGTCTACTATCTCAGTAAGAAAATGCTTCCGTATGAAGCCCGCTATCAAGAAGTAGAGAAGATCTGTTTGGCAGTAGTATAGGCATCCAGAAAATTACGGCATTACTTCCAATCTTACAAGATCCAGGTTGTGGCAAAGGAGAATCCTTTGAAATATCTGCATTTAGTGCCTTCACTAGTGGGAAAATTGGGCAGATGGTTAGTGTTGCTGACAGAGTGACATTGAGTACCTCACTTCCAAAGTGATCAAGGGGTGAGCCGTAGCAGAGTTTCTGGCATTGCA
Organism: Zanthoxylum bungeanum; assembly: GCA_019454045.1. Classification (NCBI taxonomy): domain Eukaryota; kingdom Viridiplantae; phylum Streptophyta; class Magnoliopsida; order Sapindales; family Rutaceae; genus Zanthoxylum; species Zanthoxylum bungeanum. Next base: position 40,938 of record SKCR01046998.1, on the reverse strand, counting down.
ACCTATTTAAGGGGATCAGTACAAGTTTGAATTTCCAGATGAAGAGATCCAGGCAATAGCAGTTCAGGGATGTAAAATGTATTTTGACGGAGCAGTGAATTACAAGGGAGCCAGAATTGGGATCGTGATAGTGACCCCCAGAGGAGAGACTTTGCCTTTGGCCAAGAGGTTGACGTTCAGAGTAACCAACAACATGGCCGAGTACGAAGCATGTGCTTTTGGATTGACTGCACTGATAGCCTTGAAGGCTGAGAGCGTGGAGGTTTACGGAGATTCGATGTTGGTAATCCGACAGATTCAGGGAGAATGGGAATTGAAGGAAGAACGGTTGAAACCTTACCTTTTTCACCTCAGAAAGCTGGAACATGCTATCCCCGATTGTAAGTTTCAGTAATTTCCGCGAGAAGAAAATCAGATGGCAGACGCATTGGCTACACTTGCAGCAACTTGGGAAAATCCAGAGAAGTTAGTGATGAGACCATTGATACTGACAACAGCAAATAGACCCGTTCATGAGTTAGAAAGAGTCCTGAAAGTGGAGATCGACGATGGTAAACCTTGGTATCATGACATTCAGAGGTATCTGGAACACAGAGAACTCCCGGGGGGAGCAGGCAGAAAAGACAGATTAGCCATTCAGAAATTAGCTTCCCAATATGTGATTTTGAAAGGGGAACTGTACAAGAGGCAAGAAAACGATATTCAATTGAAATATTTGAGAAAGGAAGAGGCTCAACAGGTAATGGAAGAAGTACACGCCGGGGTATGTGGTCTGCACATGAACAGGTTGAATCTGTCCCGCAAGATAGTGAGATAATATTTTTACTGGTCAACCATGGAGGCCGACTGCGCGAAGATGGTAAAGCACTGTTATGATTGTCAAGCACATGGTAATTTGAATCATTTGCCACACACAGAGTTGCACGGGTTGTCAGAGCCGTGGCCTTTCTCAGCATGGGGAATTGATATGATTGGAGAGATTCGACCGAATGCATCGAATGAGCATCGCTTCATAGTAGTGGAAGTAGATTATTTCTCAAAGTGGGTGGAATCCGAGTCATTCCGCAATGTTACAGCGAAGCAGATGGCAAATTTTATAGCTCGGAATCTCATTTGTCGGTATGATATGCCGCACCATGTGGTTACAGATAACGGAGTTCAGTTCCCGGGGGAAACAAAAGCAATGCTACAGAGATATGAGATAGGCCATCATAAGTCATCACCGTACAGGCCGCAGGCAAATGGGGCAGTTGAGGCAGCCAACAAGACAATAAAGACAATTTTGGCTAAGATGACAGAGAACTGTAGGGATTTGGCTGACAAACTACCATATGCTTTGTGGGGGTACAGAACGTCTGTGAGAATAGCGACGGGAGCCACACCTTAGTCCTTAGTCTACAGAATGGAAGCAATACTGCCAGTGGAGGTTGAGATACAGTCAATAAGGGTATTAACAGAAACAGAGTTACCTGAACAAGAATGGGCCACACAGAGGTTTGAACAGTTAGCATTGCTAGATGAAAAGAGGATGAAGTCCTTGCATCACATGCAGATATATCAGAAGAGGTTGGCCCGAGCATTCAAAAAGAAGGTGCGCCCTACTAAGATTAAAAAGGGTGATTTGGTACTTAAGCAGTCAAGGTCGTCAACGACAGATCCGAGAGGAAAGTTCAGACCTAACTGGGAAGGACCTTACATAGTACAGAAAGTAATGGGAAATGGGGCAGTGAAACTGTCAGACTTGGAAGGTAACGAGTTCACTGAGCCGATCAACGTGGATAGATTGAAGCAATATTTTGCCTGAGAAGGAGAAGACTTGGCAGAAGGCCTAACCCGACGGGATAAGGAAATTCATGCATGCATGCATACACGTAACACATTTTGGCATTTGTTTTGTGTTTGCTTTGTATTCACAGGTTTTGAAGAAGAAAAGAGAAGGCGGCAAAGACAAGCCGATTAGAAGCATCAACATACCAGCAGTAGTTTTGGGATGCGTCCCAGGGGGCGGGGCCCACATCAATACTAGCAGCAGTCTTGGGGATGCGTCCCGGGGTTGAGGCCCAGCGTCAACACATGTAACAGTTGCAGTTATTGGGATGCGTCCCAAGATCGAGGTCCACTGCATCATCAGTTTCGGGATGCGTCCCAGGGTCGAGGCCCACCTTTTGTCAGTGGTATTGGGATGCATCCCAGGGTCGAGGCCCCCATTGTCGATTGCAGCTATTGGGATACGTCCCAAGATCGAGGTCCACTACATCATCAGTTTCGGGATGCGTCCCAGGGTCGAGGCCCACATTTTTTCAGCGGTATTGGGATGCGTCCCAGGGTCGAGGCCCCCGTTGTCAATTGCAGCTATTGGGATGCGTCCCATGATCAAGGTCCACTACATCATCAGTTTTGAGATGCGTCCCTAGGTCGAGGCCCACCTTTTGTCAGCGGTATTGGGATGCATCCCAGGGTCGAGGCCCCCGTTGTCGGTTGCAGCTATTGGGATGCGTCCCAAGATCGAGGTCCACTACAACATCAACTCAGTTCGAGACAGCAGGCAAGTCTGGTGGCAGCTGGCGAGCCAGGTACGTGAAAATACATTGCATAACTTTGATAGGACTGTCACTGTTACACATTACACAAGTCCCATCAAAGTGGGGGTGACTGTAGGCACTACATTTTTGCATATAAGTCCCTATGATGAGTCTCATTTGGAGACACTATCTTTTACGTCACGGAAGTCGCAGGAAACGGACGTCGGAAGGGGAAATTCAGAATAAGCATGTCATCAGATTCATTTCACAAGTTCACTATTTTTCGTTCGTGCTGCGTTCGTGACCACGTTCGAACGTCAAGCAGATTACGGGCGTTCGTGTAGCATTCGAATCGGCGTTTGAACGGCGTCGGTATTTCTAGTTTTGCTGCTAGCCTCACACCCAAGCCCAATTAGCCCACCAAAGCCCATAAAACACATCCAAATTAATAAAACACATATTTAACACATGTGGAATTAAATAAAATCTAAAAATCATATACCAAATTAAAATAGATATCAAATAAAATCATGCCTAATTAAAATCAATCAAGATATTATATACCAAACTAAACAAATTGTATGCCTAATAAAAACAAATTAAATATATTAACTTCCTAATTAACCAAATTTTATCCCCCAATCAATCTTTGATTTTCCTTGTTTAACACCAAATCATATCCTCCTTTAATGCACCAAATCCCTTCCTTGTCAAGCAAGGATTCATCCATCCCCTTTGCCTATAAAAACAAAGCTATTCCACCCTTGAACCCTCCTGACTATTCACGCAAAATACAAAGAAAAAAGCATAGCAATCCACACCTGATACACAAGAAAAAGAAGCAAAGAATTTTCTCTCCTCCTCCTCCCTCCATAGCCGAATACACAGCCCTTAAACACCCTTTTCATTACCGAAAATCACAGCCCTTAAACACCCTTGCACCACCAAAAATCACAGCCCCTAAATTCCCAAAACGACAACTAAAAAACTGCACTTTTAATCCCTAAAATAGTAACTAAAAAACCGCACCTTAAACCTTCAAAAAAAACATCCAAAAATAGTAGCCTAAAACATCAAAACAGTGACCGAAATACAGTAGCAAAACAACAACAAAACAGCAGTGAAACAGAGGGAAAATAGCAGCCCGAACAGTGAAGCAGTGAAGGGAAACATTGAACCAGTGAACCAGAGGAGTTACGGAGCATCCACCCTTCCGACGATCGTGTACGGTACTTCCGAAAGTCGACATAAAAGGTTAGACCTGAGGGCACATTTCTCATTAGTTTATATTCATCTTTTAATTGTTTATTGAATTTTATTCGCATGAAAGTCGTTGTATAATGTGTGTTGTGGCCCTTGAATGAATGAATGTGTCGCCTCTTGTGGTATATAGGATGGAAACCAGGACATAAATTTCATAGCCGATTCCGAATGGACGGTAGTATGATATGTACTCAGGATACAACTCCACGTACCACTTGAGTATACGGCACATACTTTATTTCATGATTACCTTGATTTTTTTATTATCGTTATTTATTTTATGCATGTTATTTGAGTAATGACGAGGTAAAGCGCACGAGCTTAGTAAGCGCGATTAAAGGTACTCTATTCGAGGGGTTAAAATCCTTTACCACGATGCTTTAACGCGCCAGATGATGTATATTCGGTTGAATGTGAGATGTGTTGAATTGGGTATACGAAGTCCGACATTGTTGTTTTTTTATCTCTTATATGCATTATATTATTAGCGCATGGGCTTAGTAAGTGCGATTAAAGGTCCTCTATCTCGAGGGGTTAAAATCATTTACCACGATGCTTTGCCGCGCCGGACGATGTATATTCGGTTGAATGTGAGATGTGTACAATCGAGTATACGAAGTCCGATATTGTTGTCTTTATTTCTTATATGCATTGTGTTGTTAGCGCATGGTCTTAATAAGTCGGATTAAAGGTCCTGTATTTCGAGGGGTTAAAATCCTTTACCACGATGCTTTGCCGCGCCGGACGAGGTATACATAATTGAATGAGACTGAGTTCAATCAGACATGTGAGGTCCTACATTATGGATTTGTTTGTCTATGTATGTGTTATATGCATCAGGTCTGGTTCCGTTCGAACGATATACGAATGCGAACCTTATGTTTACAGTTCGAACGCATTTTCGGACGCTTCTCGAACGCGCACGCATTTTTCTTAGTTTTATCATGTATCAGGTCTGGTTCCGTTTGAATGCGTTCTCGAACGCTATACGAACGCGAACCTTCTGTTTACCGTTCGAACGCGCTTTCGGACGCTACTCGAATACGCATGCATTTTTCTTAGTTTTATCATGCACCAGGTCTGTTCCCGCTCGAACGCGTTTACGAACGCTACACGAACGCACACACACTGAACTGAGTCCGTTTCATCATATTTTATGCATAATTGCCCCTATTAGTTATCCCTTTGTATTACGAACCTGATTGCTTCTCTTTATTACGCATGGTTGTGCAATTGCCATTTATCTGTATTCCCCACATGTATGAGTACAACGTGATTATTAAGTTGTATGCTTGCCGTATGTTAATTAACCCTTATGCATGCAAATTCGGACATAGATTATATGCAAATAGGTTGTATGCAAACATGAAAAACGTGTTATATGTAAACTTAGATATGAGCTTTGTACTTATGCATGTGAACTTAGGAGTAAATTATCCTTGGAAATATGTTGCTTAGGCTTGGTTAGATTATTGCACAAATCGTTTCATTACAAGTGACATAAGTAAGAGACCATTCCGAACCCAACGGTTTGAGGTCTTCCCTTGCGAGGGGTGAGTGCGGCCTTAAATCTCATTTTCCCGGTTCACACCGGGTGGCGACTCCATTATTCTCCGGTTTAGTCCCCCGCGGGCTACTCCGTACTCCCAATCGGGCTGCGAGCCCGGAACAGCATGCGTCGCCCCAGTTTCTGTGTTCCCACAGCCATCTCGAGGCGTCTTTTGAATCTCACGTTTTCGGACTAACAACGGAGATCGCGGGATATACTGTCGTATATCCCTCTCCCACTCACTATTTTAAAATTAAGGTTTCTATTTATAAAATATCTAATATTTTATTTTAACTAGTGTGGATAAATTTATGGCGGCTAAATCATAAATTTTATTTACACTAATTTAACATTAGTGACCTGACTAATTTTAACTCTTAAAATTTATATCACTAATTTTTCATTAGTCTCTACTAATAGTATTACTCAATTAAACTAATTTAATTAGAGTGGTATTAGTGACCTATTATATTTTAACTCTTAAAATATTAGAACACTAATAGGTTTAAAATTTTAGAATCCTAAAAGGGTCAAGATTTGTATTAAACTATTTAAGTAATCTTAGTGCATTATAAAATCCAATGGTACATGGAATTGTATCCTGAGTGCAGACCATATTACAGTCCATTCGGAATCGGCTATTGAATTTATATCCGGGTTTCCATCCAATATACCAATGTAATTTATTATGCACTAATTAAGCCCAATATATTAGAATTAAAATTTTAAACCATTAATCCAATTAATTGATTTTTCATGCATATCATATTCTAATTTAAACACTTTAAATCACATAAAATCATATTTTATGTCTATAATGATAATGCATCTAAAACATGTTATGGCATGTAAAATGCAAGAGTGAACACCCTAAGCTATATGACATGTTATTCAAACAATTCGAAATAAACATACATATAACATAAAATTATTTTGCATTGACCGGACTCTTATTTTTCATATACTAATCTAATTAGTACATAAGATATACCAAAGCATTACTTGATCTTCAAATGCCGCTTCAAGGTGGTGTTGGCTCATTTTGCGACTTCAGTGCTCCAAATTACAATAATTGAAATTCTACATTGGAAAATAAAAATTACAACAATTGTAAACAATGGCCTTATGGCCTTACAACCCAAAATCAAAACCAACTACAAAAATAAGAGCCGGAAAAATTTACGACCAATGCAAAATCCATTCATCACATTAAATAATAAAAACATTCATCATATGAATATTATTTTGTGTCCACTCATCTAAACATGCATATCATATTTATAACTCATATAAATATATAAAAAAAACAGAAACTTTAAATGAAAAAGAGAAGGATTAAAAACACTTTTCAACCTCGCTCTCGATGCCAATTGTAGGAAACGCTTTCCTAGTGCAGCGAAAGCGTCTTAGGCAGCCGGAATCGTCCTTGAAATTTTTTTCCACCCTTTTCCTTTTGTTTGCCGAGTGTCAACAGCCCCATATGCTTCTGTTTGGATTATTTTGATTTATTTTGCAACATAAAACAGCCGTAAAATTATCAAAAACGTGAGCCATGAACCTTGGACCAGTCACGCACTGAGCAGCTAAATTGCTTGTGAAAATACAGTGACCATTCGGCTTCTCCATTTAATACACTATGCACGCCATTGATTTGGTTGCATATATATCATGTTGCGCATCACATGCTGCCTATATTGTAAAGCACAGTATGGTTCTTTTCTTTGTTGTAGCGTGGACCACTTTGCTTCTTCATTCAACCAACATGCATGAGTCATGGCCGAATTCATTTTGTCTCGGCCAACCATGATGAGCCAAAACTTTTACCGTGAACCATTTGTTCGGATCCATCATTCGACCTTCCGAGTTATGTCTCGTTACCAACAGAAAGTAGGTGGGCTACACTCACAAGATAAATCCCTAAACTATTTAAAGATTATAAATCACACTCAATTTTTATTTTTAATTTCTTCTTCTTCTTATTTTTGTTTTCTCTCAACTCTTGAGAGGATTTGGAGAAGATGAAGATGGATGCTAGGGTTAGAATGAAAGGCTTGGCAAAAAAGAAAAAGAAAATTCCTTTTTATACTTAGGGTTTATTATTTCCAAAATAAAGAAAACCCTTCCCCTTTCCACCATCCATATTTTCAGCCAAGGTATACAAAAAATATTAATTTTGTAACTCCAATATTAACTTTCCATAAAGCCCATATATGTTACAAAATTAAATATTTGATTAACCTTTTGAAAGTCATAACTTCCAAAATAATACCAGGGTTTCCAAAACCCAAAATTTGGAATTCCTAATTTGACCTTACATTAAATTATATCTTATATAATTTAATACATTTATTTAAATATCATATATTTAATAAAATCATATATTAACTTTTAATGTAATGTTTCAAGTGTGACAAAATAATATTATTAATCATATTAATAATATTTATACATTTGTGAGTGTATAATTGGACTATCCAATTATACTAAATCCTTTATAGTAAATCGAGCTAGCACGAGGACCAAATGGACCTACGGTTCTGAGCTCCAATAATCTCGAAATATTAATTAAGCTCTTAATTAATTATTCTGAATTATTAACTCCGGGTTATTCCACTAAAAACCCAAAGTTGCACTCTCATTGCCGCAGATGATATATTAAGCCGAACCAAGTCGGTGTCCATCGATATAGTCATTACATATAGATTAACCCTTCACGAGTATCTCATAATTAGAGCCGGGTCATAATTTTCGTTATACCCCTCTAATTATTTTTACCTTAAGTACCATTGATTCTCTAATGAACGATTTATTCATAACCATTATGAATTTTAATCTTTCTATTCGTAATAGAAAGACTTGAGCGCTCAAATCGTTCAAGCACTGAATCAACCCTTAAGAACGATACTCATCTACTTCTCACAAGAAAGAGTGAACTCCATGTTTATGTAAAACGTTCCCAGCTACACAACATACCATGCCCCCAAAGTACGTAGCTATTGGTCGGGACTGCTACACCAACCTCACCTTTGTAAATCAAATGACATAGCCTGCCATGCAGGAGTTCGTAGTACACTCAGGATTAAGATCAATCCATATATGACCATCTAGTAGATCGAAATGACTTTCTTTGTTTAACGGATATTAAAAGAATGTCATTTCCATCTGGTTCCAGTCTTATATGATCACATTATACAAGGTGCCTCCATTCTCATGTCTCCACATGGACGATCTCGGATCAAGGTCGCAATACAAATATAGAATGGATCGCAGCTATAGATAAATCACAAGCAAAGTACCGCTTTGTTTGCTCTCTATGGACTATTTAAGATTACTAACTTCAGACTTAAATCATCTTGTGTATGACACTCATACACTAAGTCTGAAGGCACATAAGTAATCTAGGGTATTTAAGATAATTTATAATATATGAATATTAAACAAACACTTTGATAATGAATAATGCATGATTTTATTTCAAAACACATAAAGCCGTTTATATTACATGTAGCTCTAGGGCATACATCTCAACACTTCAAACTTAAATCCTCTTACGCATGACACCCATACACTAAGTCTAAAGGCACATGAGTAATCTAGGGTAATCAAGATACTTTACAATATGCGATATTAAACAAATACTTTGATAATGAATAATACATCATTTTATTTCATAAAATATAATACTGTTTACATTACATGATGGTAAGATGATTTTTCTTGAGTTGTATGTTGATGATATTTTACTCATTGAGAATGATGTAAAAATATTATCAGACATGAAATTCTGGCTAGTTACCCAATTCCAAATGAAAGATCTAGGAGAGGCCAATTATGTACTTGGGATCCTGATTCTTTGGGATAGCAAGAGACGACTATTACTTATATCTCATGCATCATATATTGATAACATCCTTGTGTGATTTGGGATGCAGAATTCCCAGAAAAGAAATTTGTCTTTCCGATATGGAATGCATTTGTCAAATGAACAATCTCCTAAGACACCTCAATGAGCTGAGGAAATGAGAGATATCCCATATGCCTCAGCATTTGATAGTCTTACGTATACTATATTATGCACGAGACCAGTTATCTGTTTTGCAGTGGGAGTATTCAGTAGGTTTCAGTCTAACCTATGATTAGATCATTGGATAGCTATGAAATACATTCTCGAGTATCTTAAGAGAACGAAATTATATGCTTGTATATTATGGTGAGGATATGATCCTCAGGGGATATACAGACTCTGATTTTCAGACGGATGTCGATTCTAGGAAATTAACATATGGATTAGTGTTTACCTTAGGTGGTAGGGCCATTGTGTGGAGGAACATAAAGTAATCTTATAGTGATGACTCCATCATGAAGGTTGAGTATGTAGCAGTTTGTGAAGCAGCTAAGGAAGTGGTTTAACTTCAGAAATTCTTAGGAGATCTGGAAGTTATTCTAGATATGGATAACCACTCACACTTTATTGCGATAATAGTGGTGCAGTGGAGAACTCCAAAGAACCAAGAAACCACAAAGAGGAAATTTATATAAAGGGGAAATATCACCTCTTAGAAAGATAGTACAGATAGCATATGTAGAGAACTTGACTGATCCGTTTACAAAGACCTTGTTGGTTAAAGTATTTGTAGGTCACATAGAGGGTATATGATAATGTGACATATCATATTTACTATAGTGCAAGTGGGAGATTGTTATGATATATGTCCTAGAGCTTAATGTAATGTGTAAACAGAATTTTTATTTAAAATAATAGATTTATTGTTCATTTATCAATTATCAATTATTTTGATTTAAATAGTATATTGTAAATTATCAGATTTACCCTTGATTACTTATGTACCTTCAGACTTAATGAATGAGTGTCCTACACAAGAGGATTTAAGTATGAAGTTAGTAATCTAAAATATTCCATAAAGAGCAAACAAAACATATACTTTATTTGTGGTTTATATATATAGATGATGTCCATTCTATAATTGTATAACGACCTTGATCCGGGATTTTCCATATGGTAACATGAGGATGAAGGCACCTTATATGATGTGATCGTATAGGATTGGACCCAGATAGAAATGAATTTCTTATAATATACGTTAGATAAAGAAATTCATTTCAATATTTTAGATGGTCATTGTAGGCATTGCATTTTTACACATTAGCCCAATGATGAGTCTCGTATGGAGGCAACTACCTCTTTAGTTATGAAAGTCGCGGGAAACGGACGCTGGAAGGGTAAAGTTGGAAATTAGCATTTTGTCAGATTTAACTCGCTTGTTTCGCTTCGGATTCGCTTGTTGGACCTCTGTTTTAAAACACACCAAACCCATTAAATCACATCCAAAAATAATTAAAACATTTAAATACATGTCACAAATTAAATTAAAATAAATTAAAATTAAACTTAAATTAAATTAAATTAATTTAAATCACATGAGACAAATTAATTCACCTTCCTAACTTAATTAAATCACATTCACAAATTAAAATTAAACTTGAAATTAAATTAAATTAAAATCTAATTAAATTAAAATTCCTAATTTAAATAAAACACATTCCTAATTTAATTAAATCACCTACCAATTTAAATAAATCATATCCTTAACTAAAAAGAACAAATCAAATCAATTCCTCTAATTAAAGACTTTCCCTATCACATAATAATTAAAAATATCTCACAATTAATACACAAATCCTTCTCCTTCCCAAACAAGGTAAACCCCCTCCATTGGCCTATAAAAATAACCCTTCTCCACACAATTCAAACCCTGGCCGGCTCATTCTCACGGAAAACACAAAGGAAATAAACCTAGGTCACTCACGCCACTCGCCAATCAACAACTCTCCAAAACCTTCTCTACACGACCGCACCACAACAAGCCAAAAGCCACTAGCCAACGCATTCAATAGCCTGCACCTTAGCCACACGTTGCCTGCTCTACACGTCCCTAAGCCTCCTCACGCCACGGCTCACAAAGACACATGCCCCTCAACGCCATCAGCCCATCACGCCTCACAAAGCCCATTGCCCCTCAACGCCATCTCCCTTCACGCATAAACCAAGCAGACTACCTAGCCTTCATTAGCCATCACCCACTCATAAGCCAACAACCCCACGAAACCCTTATCCAAGCGCCACAAAACCAGCCCAGTTCAGCCGCAAATCAGTCCCGAAACTAACCCAAAACAACCCATAAAACAGCCCTAAAACCACCCTAAAACTGTACCAAAATGCATAAAGTTCCCCCTAAAAAACCTCAAAAACAGCAGCCCTTTAGCCCTTAAATTCCCCAAAACAATCCCCCAAACAACCAAAACAGTGGCCTGAAAAACAGCAGCAAAATAGCAGCGAAACGGAGTAAAAACAGCAGACCGAACAGCAAAACAGCAAGGAAAAACGTTGAGTTAGATAATCGGAAAAGTTGCGGATCATCTACCCTTCCAACGGACGTGTAACGCCCTTTCGTGAGATGACAAAAGAGGTTAGACCTGAGGGCACTTTGTTACTTATCATCTTTTATTTATTTTGTGTATTTAAAAAAATATTATTGCATGAGAGTCGTTTGAGGCATGATGTGATTGTTGGATGAGCGGGATATGTGTTCCCTTTTGTGGTATATCGGATGGAAACCCGGACGTAAATTTCGTAGCCGATTCCGAATGGACGGTAGTGCGGTCTGCACTCGGGATACAACGCCACGTACCACTTAAGATACACATATTTCGTCTCATCCAAACTTGTGTTTGAGTATGTTGTAGTTCGTAGGTTATTATTTGTTATTAAAGCATGATTTAGCTTAGTTTGTTATTTATTTTCAAAGCATGATTACGTTATTTTTAAGCATGATGTTTTGTTTAGTTTATGATTATGTTTAAATAGTTATTTATTTATTTTGGTTTAATGGCTCAATGTGCTCATTGTGTGATATTGCGTGTTTTCCGTTTAAAGACTTACTTCGAAGTATGCGAGCTTAGATTAGGAGTTACTTTGATGAATGCATATTAGACATAGGTTACACTTGAGCATATATGTCGAGTAGATTCGGTTAGTTTATTGCACAAATCATATCATCACAAGTGACATAAGTAATAGACCATTCTGAACCCAACGGTTTGAGGTATTCCCTTGCGAGGGGTGAGTGCGGCCTTAAATCTTTGTCCCGGTTCACACCGAGTGGCGACTCCATGTTATTTCGTACTCCTAACTAGGCCACGAGTCTAGAACAGCGTCGTCAAGTTCTGTTGTCTACAATCTGGCGACTCCACTGGGGATATTTTGAATCGGCCCCGAAATCATGTCTTGTCATGTTTATGATTTGTGCTTTAGTTAATCGTTTCGATAGTGAGTTGAAAGGGGTTAATCAAAGGCTTTGTTGGAGCTAGGTGATGGTTGTGTGTCTTCCTTCACTCACTACCTTTTCATAAGGAAAAGCTATGAAGACACCGAAATAATCATTACTTGTAGCTCGTTGTGACAGACTAGTTTGGAGGACTCGTTGTTTTTTCCTGACACCAAGCGATAAGAGCCTAAGGGGCTTGGGTACTTAAGAGAGCCTCGCTCCACCCTCCCTCTGGGGAATCTACAATGGGAAATTCATTCGACAGTTAGTCACACACCGTAACTCGTTGGCACGTACCGTAAGGTATAAAAAAATCGCACTCACTTGGTCGCTTGAACCCTTGAGTGGGGAGTCCTAGTTGTGGGTAATCCTTCGTCAAACAAGAGCCTTTGTCCACACTCCTGTAAACCCACATGTGAACCATAGTTGTATGACCTATAGGGGCCACCCTTTATGCTTTTGATAACCCCATGCATATTGTGTCTCATACATCACATGCATCTCATGCATACATGCATCATGTTAACCCTCGTGTCTTAAAAGCCATCATAGATATCCGTTGGGTTAGGAAAAAGAAGACTTGTCAAGAAGAGTTTAGAAAACATGGATATCGAGGAAAGGAAACCGAGGAACAGAGAACTTTACTGCAATGATTGAAAGACCATTAGGGGGCCTTCAAAAAGAAAAAAAAAAAGAAAAAAAAGTAAAAAAAAAGTAAAAAAAAAAAAGAAAAAAGAAAATTGTTGTTTGTTTTTAGTCCTTGATAGTAAGACATAAGTCTGATGATGAAATTGATTGCTTTAGGATGAATTCGTAGAAACGATAAACTCTTGATGTGCTTTTATCTGATAATTTGAGTAATTGATCTATGTTAGACTCGTAGGCACTTGATTATGGTTCTTAGCAGTGAAAACCTGAGTGGTTAGCAAAGTGACTAGTTGATGAAATTGTAGGTTGGTGAATGACCGTTTGCTTAGATGTCTATCTTGATTTGCTTATGTTATGATGTGTGGTATGGTTGAAAATGAAAGAAAAGTCTCTAAAGAAAAGAATTGAGCCACCTATAACCGATAAGCGTGAAGCTACCCATGGGCGAGTATTAGGACCACCATGAGGAGAAATGCTACCTTAAAGGGTAGGTGTGTTGAAAAAAAAAGAGAGAAAAAAAAGAGAAAAAGAAAAGAAAAAAGAAGTTCAAAATGAAAAGAAAAAAGAAGAGACAAAAGAGAAAGAAAACCATACCACATTGAGTACAGAAAAGCAACTGCAGGCATAATTGAGACATCTAGGTTGGTTTGACCCATTGATCCCGATTTTTGAAATGAAATCATTGAGTTAGCTTACTTAAGGATGAATCTACGAAGGAACCTTTGCACACACACACCTTGAGTCTGGCTTAGATCATTTATTCAAAGACTTGAATTTGAGTTGCATTGAATGTTTGAAGGTTCTCTGGTTTCAATACTGGGCATTCTTTGAGGACGATAATATGTGTAGCTATTGGGACTATTTCGTAGCATGTAATATAATATGATGATATGGAAGGCCCCACCATGTGGTTCATCGTGACCAAATACAAACAGTAGAGAGCAGAAAGGTAAACCAAGACTGGGGGTGACCAGTCTACCATACCGTGAATCAATGACATAACAAGATATTGAGTCATGAAACCAGAGAGAAGACTGAGCAATCGCCTGGAGAACTGGTGGAAGACCTAACCCAACGAAATAGGAAATTCATTCATGCATGCATGCATACATGTAACATATTCTGCATTCTTTTTGTGTTTGTTTCGTTTTGTATTCACATGTTTCAAAGAAGAAAAAGAGAAAGCGGCAAAGACAAGCCAACCAGAATCAGCAACATATGAGTAGTAGTTTTGGGGATGAGTCACAGGGTCGAGGCCCATATCAGCAGAGTTTTGGAATAAATCCGGGAAGGAATCCTAGGGTCGAGGCTGATTAGTGGTAAATCTATCACTATTTCCCACTCATTTAACCTAATATTTTGTATAGTTACTTGAGTTTTGTGAATATTTTGATGTGTTTTGTGTTATTTTGTAGATAAATAAAGTTTCAGGACATTCTGGAGGTGAATTGGAGCAAAACAGGAAAAACTAGACAAAAATGGCAAAATCGTCATTTCAGCGTCGCGACGCTGAAGCCTTTCGCGTCGCGACGCCCAGCATGCGCCGGATTTGCTAAAGTACGCCGTGGACACGTGGACCAATCAGAAAATTTTCTAACGTGCGCCGCCTGCTAAAATGCGCCGATCAGGCTATCTTGCGCCGTGACACGTGTCGCCATCTCAACGGACTTGTTAATGTACGCTGGTGCCACGTGTCGAGATCTCACGGTGCCGACAATCGCCCTCCACACGTCAGCGTGATGTCACCAATGACGTCATGAACAGTGCCACGTCATCGGATAAAGATCTGAGCTCTTAGCCGCCTCGCCACGTGTCAAGCCGTCATTGTGCCACGATTCACTGTAGCTAGCGTCGCGACGCTAAACTGTTACAGCGTCGCGACTCTGGACCCTTATCCGCGCCTATAAATAGAGCTCGGAATTTCAGATTTCAGTGTACCATTCTATCCCATTTCTTTGATGTAAATATGGAGTTCTTCTCTCTCTAAGTTTCGTTTTAATTTTTAGTTTTTAGTTTTGTAATAATTTTAATTACGTTTTGTAATAATAGTAATTTACTTTCTTACTTTTTACAGTTTTTACTATTCAATCATGAGGAGGTAACTTCCCTATGCTAGGGTGAAAGGTAATTCTTTTACTATTACTATTTAGATTAGTCTCCCTTAAAAATAATATATTTACTATTTAAAATTTGACTTAATCAGGATACCGCCAGATTGGTCGGTTGGTAATAAAATTCCTTTTCCGCCTTTATGGCTGGTTTATTTTGGTTCCGCCTTTATGGCTGGTTTATTTTGGTTCCTCCTTTATGGCTGGTTTACTTTGGTTCCGCCTTTATGGCTGGTTGGTAATACATCACAAGTTTATATATTATTTTACTAGGAGATATCTAAATAAGTAATAGTAGAAATAATTCCTTTTACCTTAGCATTTTATTTTATTTTACTTTTAAGCTTTTTCTTTACTGCAATTACTTTTCAGCACTGTTACTTTATGGTTTTTACTTTTAAGTTTTTACTAGCCCTAGTTATGTGTCATAACTAAGTTAGTTATCTAGGGTTGTGATGAATTTCAATATCACGGGTTTATAAGGGGTTAGATTATAATTTGGGTAATATAAAGATTTATTTATTGAGTCTTAATCTTAATGCCTTTTTATTAATTGGCCACTAATAAAATTGATAAGGTAAACTTAAAATGAACTAGACATAGGGATTTTAGGTTTAAGACCTTAGATTCAATAGCCCACGATCTTCCTTGAGGATAGATAACCCTTTAATAGATTTCCTTACAGGATAGAAATATACCTGTCGGGCGGGGGTAGCCATAATTGGAACTTAATCTTAATGAATCTAGGTAATTTGGTTGACATAGACATATGGTTCAATTGGATATACTAGGTATTTGTAATTGACCATCGGAAGAGGCTTTTACATAAATTAGTGTTCCAGGTTAATAAATCAATATATTACCCAACTTTAAGATAACCACTTCATCTTTAAAAAATATTGGAATAAATCACAACCCTATATAGTTTTTAATATTGAATTTTCTTAAAATCTACTTTCGAACAATTTTATTTACTTGTCTTTAAATTTAGAATCGTCGCCATTTCAAATCAATTAAACAACCTGTTAGATACTGGTAATAATTTAACCTCATAAAATTAATAGTTTAGATATTAAGTCCTCATGGGATCGATACTTTTTATACTACTTGAACAATACGTACGTTTGCGTTATACGTGTGTGTTTACGCCGGTCAGAGGCCCACTTCAGCATCAGTTTTGGGGATGAGTCCCAGGGTCGAGGCCCACATCACTATCGGTTTTGGGGATGAGTCCTAGGGTTGAGGCCCATTGCATCACAAGCTAAGAATGGCAATCCAAGAATGGAGCAAGGTTCGGGAATGAACAAGCCGGGAATGGCACTCCGAGAATGGAACGCAGTTCGGGAATGAACTAGCTGGGATCGGCACTCCGGGTATGGAGACATCAGAATCAGTCTTGCCGAGTATGGCACTCTGGGGGGCGAGACCCACATTAGCATCAGAATCGGTCTTGCCAGGTATGGCACTCTGAGGGCGAGGCCCATATTAGCATCAGTATCAGCATGGGGGCGAGGCCCATATCAGTATCAACATAGGGGCGAGGCCCATATCAGTATCAGTTGAGGGCATGGCCCACATCGGTATCAGTTTTGGGGCGAGGCCCACATCTGTTTGAGGACGAGACCCGCATCAGCATCAATCTGGGGGCGAGGCCCACATCAGTATCCGTTTGGGGGCGAAGCCCACATCCAGTACAGTTTGGGAATAAAGCCCACATTCAACACAGTTTGGGAATAAAGCCCACAGTCAACATAATTCGGGAACAAGGCCCAGGGAGTAAAGCCTTCATTCAACACAGTTCGGGAATAAAGCCCACATTCAACACGGTTCAGGAATGGACCACCTCACAACACGGTTCAGGAATAAACCATCACATCAGTATCAGTAGGGATGAGTCTCAGGGCCGAGGTCCATACATTAGTATCAGTTTGGGGCGAAGCCCATATCAGTTTGGGGCAAGGCCCACATCAGTACCAGTCTGGGGGCGAGGCATACATCATTATCAGTATCAGTTCATGGTTGAGGCCCACACATCATCAGTATCAGTTTTGGGGATGCGTCCCAGGGTCGAGGCCCACATCAGCATCATCTGAGGGCGAGGCCCATATCATTGGCATCAATATCAGTTTCTACTGGATATGGCATCCTGGGGGCGAGGCCCATATTACATCAGATCAGTTCTGCCGGGTATGGAATTTTGGGGGCGAGGCCCACATTACATCAGATCAGTTCTGCCGGGTATGGCATTCTGGGGGCGAGGCCCACATTACATCAAATCAGTTTTCCAGGTACGACACTTCGGGTATAGAGACACATCAGAATTTTGAATGAATCCAGGGAATGAATCCTAGGGCCGAGGCCCATATCAGCAGAATTTTGGAATGAATCCAGGGAATGAATCCTAGGGCCGAGGCCCATATCAGCAGAATTTTGGAATGAATCCAGGGAACGAATCCCATGACCGAGGCCCACATCAGCAGAGTTTTGGAATGAATCCAGGGAATGAATCCCAGGGCCGAGGCCCACATCAGCAAAATTTTGGAATGAATCCAGGGAACGAATCCCAGAGCCGAGGCCCACATCAGAAAAGTTTTGGAATGAATCCAGGGAATGAATATCAGGGCCGAGGCCCACATCAACACAATCGGGAATGAATCCCAGGGGAATGAATCCCACATCGTCAGAATTTTTGGAATGAATCCCAGGGCCGAGGCCCACTTCACCAGCAGTTTTGGGAATGAATCCCAGGGTCGAGGCCCACTTTATCAACTCGGTTCGGAAATGGACCATCATCACATCAGCGATGCCTCGGAAATGGGGTTTAGCATGCCAAAAATGGCACTCCGAAAATGGAGCACGGTTCGGAAATGGACCATCATCATATCAGCAACACCCTAGGTATGGGGTTAGCACTTAGACTACTGCGACACCCTAGGTACGGGGTTAGCACGCCAGGTACGGCATGTGGACTATTCAGACTATTGTGGCTCTCTAAGTACGAAGACGTCACTGCGACACCTTAGGTACGGGGTTAGCACTTAGACATTTGTGGCTCTCTAGGTACGGAGATGTCACTGTGACACCCTAGGTACATGGTTAGCACTCAAACAACAACAACATCACTGCAACACTCTAGTTACGGAGCCGCAACCACGACGCCCTAGGTACGGGGTTTAGCACGCTAGGAATAGCACATCATCATATTCAGGGTGAGGTCCCTATTGTCAGCGGTATTGGGTCGAGATGCGTGCCCAAGGTCGAGGTGCCCCCGTTTTCGGTTGTAGTTCCGGGTCGAGATGCGTGCCTAGGGTCGAGGTGCCCACTACATCATCATATTCAGGGCGAGGTCCCTATTGTCAGCGGTATTGGGTCGAGATGCGTGCCTAGGGTCGAGGTGCCCCCGTTGTCGGTTGTAGTTCCGGGTCGAGATGCATGCCCAGGGTCGAGGTGCCAACTACATCATCATATTCAGGGTGAGGTCCCTATTTTCAGCGGTATTGGGTCGAGATGCGTGCCCAGGGTCGAGATGTGTGCCCCCGTTGTCGGTTGTAATTCCGGGTCGAGATGCGTACCCAGGGTCGAGGTGCCTACTACATCATCAGTTCGAGGGTCGAGGTGCCCCCGTTGTCATTAGCAGTTCCGGGATGCGTCCCAGGGTCGAGGTGCCCATCGCACAATCAACTCAGTTCGAAGCAGCAGGCAAACCAGGTGGCAGCTGGCGAGCCAGGTAAGTGAAAATGCATTGCATGTACTTTGATAGGATTGTCATTGTCACACACTGCACAAATCCCATCAAAGTGGGGGCGACTGTAGGCATTGCATTTTTACACATTAGCCCAATGATGAGTCTCGTATGGAGGCAACTACCTCTTTAGTCATGAAAGTCGTGGGAAACGGACGCTGGAATGGTAAAGTTGGAAATTAGCATTTTGTCATATTTAACTCGCTTGTTTCGCTTCGGGTTCGCTTGTTGGACCTCTGTTTTAAAACACACCAAACCCATTAAATCACATCCAAAAATAATTAAAACATTTAAAATACATGTCACAAATTAAAATTAAAATAAATTAAAATTAAAATTAAACTTAAATTAATTTAATTAAATCACATGACACAAATTAATTCACCTTCCTAACTTAATTAAATCACATTCACCAATTAAATTAAACTTGAAATTAAATTAAATTAAAATCTAATTAAATTAAAATTCCTAATTTAAATAAAACACATTCCTAATTTAATTAAATCACCTACCAATTTAAATAAATCATATCCTTAACTAAAAAGAACAAATCAAATCAATTCCCCTAATTAAAGATTTTCCCTATCACATAATAATTAAAAATATCTCACAATTAATACACAAATCATTCTCCTTCCCAAACAAGGTAAACCCCCTCTCTTGGCCTATAAAAATAACCATTCTCCACACAATTCAAACCCTGGCCGGCTCATTCTTACGGAAAACACAAAGGAAATAAACCTAGGTCACTCACGCCACTCGCCATTCAACAACTCTCCAAAACCTTCTCTACACGACCACACCACAACAAGCCAAAAGCCACTAGCCAACGCATTCAATAGCCTGCACCTTAGCCACACGTTGCCTGCTCCACACGTCCCTAAGCCTCCTCACGCCACGGCTCACAAAGACACATGCCCCTCAACGCCATCACGCCTCACAAAGCCCCATGCCCCTCAACGCCATCACGCCTCACAAAGCCCCATGCCCCTCAACGCCATCTCCCTTCATGCATAAACCAAGCAGACTACCTAGCCTTCATTAGCCATCACCCACTCATAAGCTAACAACCCCACGAAACCCTTATCCAAGCGCCAAAAAACCAGCCCAGTTTAGCCGCAAATCAGTCCCGAAACTAACCCAAAACAACCCATAAAACAGCCCTAAAACCACCCTAAAACTGTACCAAAAAACTGCATAAAGTTCCCCATAAAAAACCTCAAAAACAGTAGCCCTTTAGCCCTTAAATTCGCCCAAAATAGTCCCCCAAACAACCAAAACAGTGGCTTGAAAAACAGCAGCAAAACAGCAGCGAAACGGAGTAAAAACAGCAGCCCGAACAGCAAAACAGCAAGGAAAAACGTTGAGTTAGATAATCGGAAAAGTTGCGGATCATCTACCCTTCCAACGGATGTGTAACGCCCTTTCGTGAGACGACAAAAGAGGTTAGACCTGAGGGCACTTTGTTACTTATCATCTTTTATTTATTTTATGTATTTAAAAAAAATATTATTGCATGAGAGTCGTTTGAGGCATGATGTGATTGTTGGATGAGCGGGATATGTGTTCCCTTTTGTGGTATATCAGATGGAAACCCGAACGTAAATTCCGTAGCCGATTTCGAATGGACGGTAGTGCGGTCTGCACTCGGGATACAACGCTACGTACCACTTAAGATACACATATTTCGTCTCATCCAAACTTGTGTTTGAGTATGTTGTAGTTCGTAGGTTATTTATTTGTTATTAAAGCATGATTTAGCTTAGTTTGTTATTTATTTTCAAAGCATGATTACGTTATTTTTAAGCATGATGTTTTGTTTAGTTTATGATTATGTTTAAATAGTTATTTGTTTATTTGGTTTAATGGCTCAATGTGCTCATTGTGTGATATTGCGTGTTTGCCGTTTAAAGATTTACTTCGAAGTATGCGATCTTAGATTAGGAGTTACTTTGATGAATGCATATTAGACATAGGTTACCCTTGAGCATATATGTCGAGTAGATTCGGTTAGTTTATTGCACAAATCATATCATCACAAGTGACATAAGTAAGGGACCATTCCGAACCCAACGATTTGAGGTCTTCCCTTGCGAGGGGTGAATGCGGCCTTAAATCTTTGTCCCGATTCACACCGGGTGGCGACTCCATGTTATTTCGTACTCCCAACTAGGCCGCGAGTCTAGAACAGCGTCGTCAAGTTCTGTTGTCTATAGTCATATATGGATTAATCTGAATTCTGAGTGTACTACAAACTCCAACATGGCATGCCATGTCTTTTGATATACAAAAGTAAGGTTGGTGTAGAAATCTCGACCAATAGCTACGTACTTTGGGGACACGGTTTGGTGTGTAGCTGATGACTTTTTACATAGATATGAAGTTCACTTCTTCTTGCGAGAAGCAATGGCGTATCTTCCTTAAGGGTTGATTCGATACTTGAACGATTAGAGCGCTCAAGTCTTTTTATTACGAATAGAAAGATTAATATTCATAATAGTTATGAATAAATTATTCATTAGATAATCAATTGTACTTAAGGTAAATAATTATAGGGGTATAACATATATTTTGATCTGGCTCTAATTATGAGATACTCGTGAAGGGTTAATCCGTATGTAATGACTATATCGACGGACACCGACATAGTTCAACTTAAATAATATATCTACAACGACAAGAGTGCAGTTTTGGGTTTTTGGTGGAATAATCTAAAGTTAATAATCCGGAATATTTAATTAAAGAATTTAATTAATATTTTAGGATTATTGAAGTTCGGAACTGTAGGTCCATTTGGTCATAGTGCTAGCTCGATATACTGTGACAAATTAAATTTAATTGGATAGTCCAATTATAAATTCACATATATTATTAATATGATTAATAATATTTTTGTCACACTTTAAACTATATATTAATTTTATTATATTATTTTCCATTACAAATGATTATATGATAATTATTTATTATAAATTATATTGTATAATTTAATAAAGATTTTGAATTAATGGATCTCCAAAAATATATTTTGGAAACTCTTGATTTGAAATGAAAGTTACATAACTTTCTTTTGGCAACAAATTTGTGTCTTAATGAAGACATTAAAATTAAATCAGTTTTTGCTACCACAAGGCCCATAGCCGAATTTTGTGATTGGAAGGGGAATGGTTTCTTTTATTTTTTGACAATAAATTAAACCTTAAATATAAAAGAGAAAATTATTTTTTCTTTTCAACCTAATTATTTTGGAAGAAACCCAAACCACCATTGTTCTAATTTTCTCTCAAGAGTTGAAAGAAAGAAAAAGAACAAGAATAAGAAAAATAAGTGTGTGATACTTTTAATCTCTAAATCGTTTATGGATTGTGGGGTAAGTCTAGCCCACTCTAGCTTTTACTGGTAGCAGGTCATAGCACGGAAGATCATTTTATGTCGAAGTAAATTCTCCATTCTTCCCTACCCTTGTACTCACGGCAGTGAGCAAAAAATTGTGTTCACTGCCACCACTTTTGTAGTCATTTGTGAGTTGTTTTGTCGTAATTTTACCCAGAAAATTTGGGAACACAAATGGGTATTTTATGGACATTTTGGAGTGATTACATTGTCCAAAACAGTGGCAGCATACTTTTCAACTGGCTCTAGATGCCAATTGTAGGAAATGATTTCCCGTGCGAAGGAAACGTGTTAGGCACCTGGATCGACCTTGAATTTTTTTCTGCCTTTGCCCATTCTTAGCCGAAACTATCCAGCTTATTTGGACTTGTTTTGATTATGTTTTTAATGATATTTCCATCCTCGAACAGACCCCGAACAGTAGCCCAAAAACTAGACTGTTTTGGACAAAACAATGACTCCATAACAGTCCAAAAACGTCCACAAAATAGTCAATTGTGTTCCTAAAAATTCTGGGCAAAATCACAACATAAACGAAGCACTAACAAGTGTATAAAATGGCGACAATGAGCATATTTTTTTGTTCACTGCCGAGTGGTGCAAGAAAGAGAAGTAAAAAAGTTTGTGCGTCAACAATAATTTATATTTTGTGCTATGACTCGTTATAAACAAAACGAAGTGTAGGCTTTACTCACAATCTTGATCTCTAAACTCTTTAAAGAAAAGTTGTCACACTAAATATTTTTTCTTTTCGTGTTCTTTCTTTTTCTTTCAACTCTTGAGATAAAAAAAGAATAAGGGTGGCTAAGATTTTTCAAAGTGAGAGTATGTGAAAAGAAAATCATATTTTCTTTTTTATACTTAGGGTTTAAGTTGTCAAAAATTAAACAAAAAAACCTTTCACCTTCCATGTGAAATCTAGCCAACCCTTGCTTATTTTGTAACATCAAAAATTTATTTAATGACTTAATAACGACATTAAACATGTTACCATGAAAGAAAATGTAACTACAATTTTAAATAATAAGTTTCTTAAATCAAATTTTAAACTCATTAATTCAAAATCAATATTAAATTATATAACATAATTTAACATTTATAAAATCTTAAATATTAAATGATTTTATTATAATCATTTACTTAAAAAACTTTATATTAAATTTATAAGATTACATGTGTGACAAATATATTATTAATCACATTAATAATAATAATATATGTGAGTTTATAATTGGACTATCCAATTATATTTCATTTGCTATAGTATATCGAGCTAGCACGGAGACCAAATGAACCTACAGTTCTGAGCTCCAATAATCTCGAAATATTAATTAAACTCTTTAATTAAATATTCTGAATTATTAAATTTAGGTTATTCCAATAAAAACCTAAAGTTGTACTCTCGTTACCGTAGATATATTATATAAGTCGAATTACGTCGATGTCCATCGATATAGTCATTATATACGGATTAACCCTTCATGAGTATCCCATAACTAGAGCCGTGTCAAAATATCTGTTATACTCCTCTAATTAATTTAACATTAAGTACCATGGATTCTCTAATGAACGATTTATTCATAACCATTTTTAATATTAATCTTTCTATTCATAATAGAAAGACTTGAGCGTTCTAATCATTCAAGTACCAAATCAACCCTTAAGGAAGATACTCATCTACTTCAAGAATAAGTGAATTCCATATATATGTAAAACGTCCACAGCTACACACCAAACCATGTCCCCAAAATACGTAGCTATTGGTCAGGATTTCTACACCAACCTCACCTTTGCAAATCAAAGGACATGGCCTGTCATGCAGGAGTTCGTAGTACATTCAAGATTCAGATCAATGCATATATGACCATCAAGTAGATTGAAATAAATTTCTTTATTTAACGGATATTATAAGAAATTCATTTCTATCTGGGTTCAGTCCTATATGATCACATCATATAAGGTGCCTCTATTCTCATGTCACCACATGGACGATCCTATATCAAGGTCGTTATACAATTATAGAATGGATCGTAGCTATAGATAAATTACAAACAAAGTATCCGTTTTGTTTGCTCTCTATGGACTATTTTAAATTACTAACTTCAAACTTAAATCATCTTGTGTATGCGGCTCATATACTAAGTCTGAAGGTATATGAGTAATCAATGGTAAACATGATAATTTATAATATGCAATTAAAATCAAAACAATTAATAAATCAACAATGCATCTTTTATTTTAAACAAAAAATTCTGTTTACACATTACATAATGTTCTATGGCATATATCACAACACATGTATAAACATCAAAATTGGATTATATATCATATATCAAACATAAAATATGTGATGGATAAAGGATTATACATGCTCTAATACCATTTTGATTGGGTTATTCGCCGCGGAAGCGCGGTCCAGGCGAAATCATAAATTTAAAATTTTTTAAGCTTACTGAACAAATTATCCAATATCCAATATCTATAATTTATTCATGTTTCACATAAACATATTATTCGATATCAATTAACGACTTAATTAATAATGAAAATATTATGAAACCTTTACGGAAATGATTTTCCGTAAAATAACATCAAACGTGTTTTTAGTCGAACAGACCAACCGAGACCATACGAGGGCTGTCTAGATCAGCCCCAATAACATTTGGGTAGTTCATTAACTGCCTGAACAATGACTAATTCATTGTTTGGACATCTGTTACCCAGTAAGCCCGAAACTCACTCGGTAAAGCTGTTTTTTGCTGTTTTAGCTAATTTTCACTCCGAAACAATTTCCGAAAATTATCATAACTCCCAATACATATCAAACACATCTAAATGACATATTTTTCATCACAAAATTTCCAAATTTCTAGGTCAAAATAGTGAACGAAAGACATAATTTTTCATGTTTTAAATTCAATTTCCTCAAGACTAATCAAATTAATCTTACACCATATCAAAGTCACCACTAATGAAGGAGTATATAATAATTCCATGCATAATAAAAATGATCATTACACTCTAAAATGACAACCTAGTTATCAAACAAAAAATTGAGTATAAATTGCACTAATTTAGTTCAAAGTATATATACACATGCTCAAAGCCACTCAATCCATCATCCAAATTAAAAAACCTCCAATTTTGAGAAACAAAATAAACCTTGGAACAATTCTAGTTACTCAAGAATAATAAAAATAAATTTTTTAAGCTTAAAAATATATTACCTCAAAATCTTCAAATTTTCTTAAGCTTGATTCTTATTTCAACACTTTCTTTTTGTCTCTCAAAGAACACTTTGAAGCTCTAAAATGAATGAATGTTTCAATCATTGCAACTTCCAAAAGAAAGAGAAAATATATATTTTTTATTTATCACCGAAAGTGGCCAAAAATAAGCCAATTACCACCACTTTTTTAAAAAACAATTCCACATTTTTACATTAACAAGTGGCGTGTACTTCTCCACCAAATCAATTGTTAAGGAATTTGGAATCAATAATGAATGTGGGAGGAGTGAGTCAATCCATTTTATAATGAGGGTCCGATGTCAAGGCTGTCCTGACCACATCGGGTAAGTCTTTACGAACGTCCCAGTGTTGTCGGACTTAACCATCCCATAAATGACCACCTCGGTGTCCCAGCGTGCACCTCGGGTTCGGGCCCCTTTGCCGACCTCTTCCCTTCACAATGACTTTGATCTTTTGTCTGCTAATCGCAATCCTCATTCTACCCCTCCTAGGGATTCTAACTTCTTGGGAGCTGAAAACCACCATCAACATTATGGAAAAAGAAATTGTTCGTATTCATGAACCAGACATAAATACAATCCGGATTGACTCTCTGAGTACTAACCCTAACAATTGGTGCTCGTCGCGCCAATTATTTTATTGTTTTTTTCCTGTAAATACATATGTAAATATCTTATTTTGAATAAGATAAACAATTTCATCAATATATTTTCTTTTATATATGGTAAAGACGTAACAGACCATAAAATGAATAGTAATACTACAGTTGCGAAAGGATTTTGATGTTAATAACTCCCTTCATGTCTGGAGGCTACTTAGGAACCGGGAGAGCGTCCGTGAGATGCTGAAGGCCAAGATTAAGGAAGAGGCTTTGAGGACATACCAGTTTACCTTCGCCTTGTCTTACGATTCATTAAGCTTGGACCAGCTTATCAAAATATTTGACCTTTCACTTTCAAAAGCTGAGACACACAACATTATTAGTAAGATGATGATCAATGAAGAGCTTCCTGCAAGTTGGCATCAGCCGAAAGACGACTACTAAAAAGAGGGAGATATGAAAATTGATTACTCTCAGTAGTTTTAGAACAGAGTTTATTTTTCAGTGAGCTTCCTTTTTCTGTTGGATCCTTTTGGCTATAAAATTATTTGAAGTAACCTTAAATGGAGTTGGATTTTGACACTGGATGTTTTATGCTTGGCGATTACAATGTATATTTTTTGTGTTTTTACAAATCAGCTGAATTGTTAGTCAATTTACTGAGATAGAGAAAGTGATTATGACATATAAAGGAAAAAAAGACGGTTAAACCCTCGAAATAGTCACAAAGATTCTCTTGAATCTTTTGATTTCAAAAATGGTCACACATACCCTTTATGCCCCCACAAAGACATTTTTTTTATAAATTTTGGGGTTTATTGTCTCAAAAAAAGAGTTTGTGTGGCTAATTTAGAGCAAATCTTAGGGGTCTAGGTTTCCATTTCCCCATAATAAAAAAATGAGTTATAAAATAGATATATTAAAGATCCATACTAAAGCAAACAAACTTGTCCCATAATTTCATCAACTCATAATTGGTTACAACAGCATTACCTCATTATAAATATACATATGCCTCAAAGAAATCAGTACAAGTAATAGAAGGCAATTCCAAAATTTCAAATCAAAAAAATGTTGTCCAAGAAAGTGTTTTTTTAAAGATAAGAGATGAACAAGTCCAAATATATTTTTAATCTCTCTCTAAGGCTCGATGACAAACTTTTATTAAGATGTTTGAAAACCAATTTTACTACGCCCTTGGAGGAGGAATCAAAAAAAGAGTTGCACATGAGAAAAACTTAATACAAGGCAAAAGAATTTATCTCGTCTTTGAAGCAGAAGTTGTTGGAAAATTGCTTATAAGTAAGCATTTTGAGGCTCAATTTTAAGCATGGTCCACTTCGTGTTAGTGGTTGTTATTAAATGATTCGGATACTCCTCCGTGAGTACTTCGAAATGGTATATTCATATGCTTAAAATGATGCTTGGGTGAATGAGAAATTGTTGCTCAAAGTTCACCCATTGGTGTTGGAAAATAAAGAAAAGTAAGCTTGTCCCATATGGGAAAGCTATGAAGAGAATATTATGCTTATATATGATTGCTCATATGTAGATGGGTAAGAGTTGTAAGGATAGAGGCTCTCTCTACGTGCGCGGGGGGGGTGCAAATCAAATCCGAATCAAGCTTGGCTCGTGTGCACCCGCGTGTCCTGAGTACACGAATGCCGGACCAAATTGTGCGGGCTCGGCCCAGCCAATTTTTGCAAGCCTCTTCATTTTTTCCAAGCCTTTTGAAGTTCCATAACACTCAAATTAACTATATCAATTAATTTAGTGGTTACTTCAAATGAAAGGTCTCCCACTAATGTGTTTTTTAATTGGTGTGTTTATTTTGTTTTAAGTAATTGACTGTTTTCGTTTTTCATTACTGAGAAGCTAGAAACAAAAAATTGCTTTACTGTTTTTCTGTGAAAGAGTTCGAATACATCTTGGTTCGTTTGAAGACGATTCTGGTGGTGCCCATTGTCGCTTATTTCCGTTGCATCCTGGGAAACAAACGTCTCGCATTCTACTGCACCATTTCGGTAGGGGACGAATTTGTTTTAAGGAGATTGTTGCCGCATCAACAAGCCTCGGAATTCTTTCCACTGCCTTCGTTCCTGATCTGTGCCTACCGTTCACTGTCTATTGTTGTCCTGTTATTTTATTATTACTTCTGTATTGTTGATTATTGTAAAAACTGTGTTGTATTTACTGCTGTTCAAATTCTTTTGTAAGGACACAGTAACAAAACAAATTATTTGTAATAGTCTTAAAACAAATTCGACTCTGTGGATATGGAAAACAGTCCAAACACAGTAGATCCGAATATGGCAGCCTCCTCGGCTGGCCAAAATATTGTGGCAGCCCCCGTGGCTGGCCAAAGTGCAGTGGCAGCCTCCTCGGCTGGCCAACTTGCTTCAGCCTCTGGGCTTAATATGGCAGCCGCTGTGGCTAGCCAAGGTGTCACTGCCTCTGTGGCTAGACAACATGTTGGACATGTGAGCCATGTCAATCCTGCTGCAGAAAAACCTGAAAAATTCAGTGGACAGAATTTTAAACGGTGGCAACAGAAAATGTTTTTCTACTTGACCACATTGAACCTTGCGAGGTTTCTAAAGGAAGATGCTCCTGAACCCGTGGAGGGTGAGATTGATATCCAAGTTATCAGTGCAATCGATGCTTGGAAACATTCTGAATTCCTATGTAGGAATTATGTGCTAAATGGGCTGAGTGATTCCTTGTACAGTGTGTATGCCGGGATGAAAACAGCAAAAGGGCTTTGGGAATCTTTAGACCGAAAATATAAAACTGAGGATGCCGGTACTAAGAAATTTGTCGTAGGCCGTTTCCTAGATTTTAAGATGATTGATTCCAAAACTGTGTTAAGTCAAGTACAAGAATTGCAAATTATTCTAGCAGAAATTCATGCTGAGGGGATGGTTTTAAGTGAAACATTCCAAGTAGCCTCGATAATTGAAAAACTACCACCTGGATGGAAAGATTTCAAGAATTATTTAAAGCATAAGCGAAAAGAAATGAGCATTGAAGACTTGGTTCTTAAGCTTAGAATTGAGGAAGATTACAGAGTATCTGACAAGAGAGGAATAACTCATGAGGCCAAAGCAAATGTTGTTGAACATGGCCATAAGAACAAGAACCCTAAAAACAAAGGGTCAAAGATGGGCCCTAAAGGAGGAGTTTCCAAGAAATCCAAATTTCAAGGAAGATGCTTCAACTGTGACAAAATGGGTCACAAGTCTTCTGAGTGCAGACTGCCGAAGAAGAAAAAGAATCAAGAGGCTAATGTGATGGAAAATATGACTCAAGATGTTTCAGACATTAACCTTTCAGCTGTGGTTTCTGAGGTGAATCTGGTGGGTTCTAACCCAAAAGAGTGGTGGATTGATACTGGTGCCACTCGACATGTGTGCTCGGACAAGAGCATGTTTTCTTCATTTGAGCCTACTGGTAATGGGGAAAAATTATACATGGGAAATTCAGCAACATCTGAGATTGAAGGTCAAGGCAAGGTGATTCTGAAGATGACCTCTGGGAAAGAGTTGACTTTGAACAACGTTCTGTATGTACCAGAAATACGGAAGAATCTTGTGTCTGGATCGCTTCTGAACAAGCATGGATTCCGGATGGTGTGTTCGAGTCTGATAAAGTAGTTTTAACTAAAAATGGGATGTATGTGGGAAAAGGGTATGTAACTGATGGGCTCTTTAAGCTCAATGTAATGGTTGTTAAACCTAAGAATATCAATAAAGCTAGTTCTTCTGCTTATATTGTTGAGTACTCTAATCTATGGCATGGTAGATTAGGACATGTTAATTTTAATTCATTACGGAAATTAATTAACATGAACCACATTCCAAATTTTAAAATTGATAACAAACATAAGTGTGATACTTGTGTTGAGGCAAAACTAACCAGATCATCTTTTCATAGTATTGAAAGAAACTCTGAACCACTTGATCTTATTCATACCGATGTATGTGATTTTAATTCAATACAATCGAGAGGCGGTAATAAATATTTTATTACCTTTATTGATGATTGCACTAGATTTTGCTATGTGTATTTGATGAAAAGCAAGGACGAAGCTATAGAGAAATTTGTTCTCTATAAGAATGAAGTTGAGAATCAACTGAACAAAAGAATTAAGGAGTTGAGAAGTGATCGTGGTGGTGAGTATGTTTTCCCTTTTGAATCACTTTGTGAACAAAATGGAATCATACATCAAACCACAGCTCCTTATTCACCCCAATCCAATGGGATTGCAGAACGGAAGAATCGTACCTTGAAAGAGATGATGAACGCTATGTTAATCAGCTCTGGCTTACCTCAGAATATGTGGGGAGAAGCTGTTTTATCAGCTAATTACCTTTTAAATAAGGTACCACGGAAAGATGCAGGGAAAACTCCTTATGAGATGTGGAAAGGAAGAGTACCTTCCTACAAATTTCTACGAGTGTGTGGGGGTGTCTTGCCAAGGTAGTTATTCCTCCACCTAAAAAGGTGAAGATAGGACCAAAAACTGTTGATTGTATTTTCATAGGATATGCACATAACAGTAATGCTTATCGATTTCTTGTGCATGAGTCTAATATACCAGATATTCACAAGAATACGATAATGGAGTCGAGGAATGCATCCTTTTTCGAATACGTTTTTCCTTGTAAAACTAATTCGAATTCAAATGTACACAAACGGGTACATGAGACTATTATTGAAGATAGTCAGGACCGAGAACAAATAAATGTTCCAGAGGATCAACAAGTTGTTGAACTTGAACCAAGACGTAGCAAAAGAGCTAGAACCGAAAAATCATTTGGTCCAGATTTTCTGACATTTTTGCTAGAAAATGATCCTCAAAGCTATAACGAAGCTGTAAGGTCAGCTGATGGTGCTTTGTGGAAGGATGCCATCAATAGTGAAATTGAATCCATCTTACAAAATCACACCTGGGAGTTAGTGGATCTTCCTCCAGGATGTAAACCTTTAGGGTCCAAGTGGATTTTCAAAAAGAAAATAAAGGCAGATGGATCAATTGATAAGTACAAAGCAAGACTTGTAATTAAAGGTTACAGACAACGTGAAGGTCTTGATTACTTTGATACTTATTCTCCTGTAACGAGAATAAATTCCATAAGGATGATAATAGCGATTGCAGCTCTGCGCAATCTTGAGGTACATCAGATGGATGTGAAAACAGCCTTTCTAAATGGAGATTTAGATGAAGAAATTTACATGGAACAACCTGAAGGCTTTATAGCTCCAGGACAAGAAAAGAAAGTCTGTAAGTTGGTTAAATCCTTGTATGGATTAAAACAAGCTCCAAAACAGTGGCATAAAAATTTGATGACACCATGTTAGCAAATGGTTTCAAAATCAATGAGTGTGATAAATGCATTTATGTCAGAGAGACAGAAGTTGGCTATGTCATTTTATGTCTCTACGTTGATGACATATTGATTGTCGGGAGTAATGTTAAAATGGTGAAATCTACCAAGAATATGCTGAAATCCAAGTTTGACATGAAAGACATGGGTTTAGCAGATGTCATTCTGGGAATAAAGATCTCGAGAAGTCCTGATGGACTTATTCTTGATCAGTCACACTATGTGGACAAGATTCTTGGTAAATTTAACAATGATGATTCTGCTGTGGCTAGAACTCCTTTAGATGTGAGTCTACACCTATCAAAGAATAGGGGACAGGGTATATCTCAAGTAGAATACTCTAGAGTGATCGGGAGTTTGATGTATCTATCGAGTTGTACAAGACCTGATATAGCCTGTACAGTAAACAAGCTCAGCAGATATACGAGTAATCCAGGGGTTGATCACTGGAAAGCAATAGTGAGAGTACTTAGGTACTTACGTTTTACTCGTAATTATGGGTTGCACTATCATAGATATCCAGCTGTAGTCGAAGGATACAGTGATGCTAATTGGATATCTGACATGAAAGACTCAAAGTCTACCAGTGGCTATGTGTTTACACTAGCAGGTGCAGCTATATCATGGAAATCCTCCAAACAGACTGTGATAGCCAGATCTACAATGGAATCAGAATTCATTGCATTAGACAAGTGTGCTGAAGAAGCAGAATGGCTTCGAAATTTTCTAGAGGATATTCCAAGTTGGCCTAAGCCAGTGCCAGCAATTTGCATTCATTGCGATAGTCAATCTGCAATTGGAAGAGCACATAACATTATGTATAATGGTAAGTCTAGACATATTCGTCGTAGACACAATACCGTTAGACAATTACTCTCTACTGGAGTTATATCGATTGACTATGTAAAGTCAAAGGATAACATTGCGGATCCGCTAACCAAAGGGTTAAATAGAGAGTTGGTTGTGAAATCATCGAGGGGAATGGGACTAAACCCCATTAGATAAATGTTTATTACGAAGGAAAACCCAACCTTGTTGACTGGAGATCCCAAGATCTAGGTTCAATGGGACAACCTACTCGTAAAAGACATAATTGGTTCACTGTGGGGGGGTTACCCTCTAGTCCATTCCTATGGTGAAATGAAACAGTGATGCTTGTATGGATTGAGGTTAAGCAAAGGCTTTTAATGATTCTTATGCGTCGGGAATCCGAGCAGAGTATTACGAGATGCTCTTAAATAAGAAATCACCTATGTGAGAGAGAAGTGGGGCCGCTTCAAAGGGAATTGTACGGGGCTCAATTCTTAGAAACTCTTGCAGAACCAGGTTGATGTTCATGGCCAAAATGAACATAATAATGAGAACTCAGATGTGTTAGGTTAAATATCTGTGTGATAAATTTTCTCCATTTACATGAACGGCAGTACAGTTCAATGACATCGCGTCCACTGTCAGCCAGTAAATGAGATATATTTTCACAAGGGAAGGTTCAAAGGCTGAGGCCTACCTATCCTATGCAGGTGTTGAACCGTTGAACTCTTCTAGGTCAAAATAAAATGTTTTATAAAATAATTTTATTCGACGTTTTTTTTTTTCTCCAATTTCATTCATGTGGGGGATTGTTGGAAAATTGCTTATAAGTAAGCATTTTGAGGCTCAATTTTAAGCATGGTCCACTTCGTGTTAGTGGTTGTTATTAAATGATTCGGATACTCCTCCGTGAGTACTTCGAAATGGTATATTCATATGCTTAAAATGATGCTTGGGTGAATGAGAAATTGTTGCTCAAAGTTCACCCATTGGTGTTGGAAAATAAAGAAAAGTAAGCTTGTCCCATATGGGAAAGCTATGAGAGAATATTATGCTTATATATGATTGCTCATATGTAGATGGGTAAGAGTTGTAAGGATAGAGGCTCTCTCTACGTGCGCGGGGGGGGGGGGGGGGGGTGCAAATCAAATCCGAATCAAGCTTGGCTCGTGTGCACCCGCGTGTCCTGCGTACACGAATGCCGGACCAAATTGTGCGGGCTCGGCCCAGCCAATTTTTGCAAGCCTCTTCATTTTTTCCAAGCCTTTTGAAGTTCCATAACACTCAAATTAACTATATCAATTAATTTAGTGGTTACTTCAAATGAAAGGTCTCCCACTAATGTGTTTTAATTGGTGTGTTTATTTTGTTTTAAGTAATTGACTGTTTTCGTTTTTCATTACTGAGAAGCTAGAAACAAAAAATTGCTTTACTGTTTTTCTGTTGAAAGAGTTCGAATACATCTTGGTTCGTTTGAAGACGATTCTGGTGGTGCCCATTGTCGCTTATTTCCGTTGCATCCTGGGAAACAAACGTCTCGCATTCTACTGCACCATTTCGGTAGGGGACGAATTTGTTTTAAGGAGATTGTTGCCGCATCAACAAGCCTCGGAATTCTTTCCACTGCCTTCGTTCCTGATCTGTGCCTACCGTTCACTGTCTATTGTTGTCCTGTTATTTTATTATTACTTCTGTATTGTTGATTATTGTAAAAACTGTGTTGTATTTACTGCTGTTCAAATTCTTTTGTAAGGACACAGTAACAAACAAATTATTTGTAATAGAAGTTGCTCAAAAGACCTTAAGAAATATGTCTAAACATGAGTTTCAGCTTTCTCTGGCGCACGAGTTGGAAACTCGATCTCTCACTGTCTTCTTCAACAACTTTTCCTCCATTATTTTGCCCTTTTCTAATTAGTTCTCTGTCATTAACATTTTCTTCTTTAATATCCTTTCCTTTAGTCCTATCTTCATTAACTTTCACTTCAGCATTTATTTTCCCTTCTTCACTGACTTTAACTCCATTAGTTTTCCCTCCACTAAATCTAACTTCCTTGTAACTTTTCCTGCCTCATTAGAGTGACCTTCTTCCCTAGCTTTCTCTCCCTTATTCACTTTCCTGCTACATTAGCTTTCCGTTCTTCATTAACTCTCTCGACATCATCGTATTTCCCTTCTTCATTAACTTTCTCTTCTTTGTTAACGTTCCCTTCATCATGGATTATCCCTTCTTCATTGACTTCTCTTTCATTATTTTTCCCTTCTTCATGTACTTCCCCTTCTTTAACTCCTCCACTAACTTTTCCCGCTTCATTAGCTTTGGCTTCTTCATTCACTCTCTTCTCATCATCATCAATTTCCCCATCTTCGTTGACTTTCCCTCCATCGATTTTCCCTTCTTTGTTAAAATTCCCTTCATCGCGGATGATCTCTTCTTCATTGACATTATCTTTCCCTTCTTCACGAACTTCCTCTTGTTTATTACTTGTCCCTTCTTTCACTGCTCCCCCTTCACTAACGTTTCCTTGTTTATTACTCTTTCCTCCTTCATTTGATTCACCTTCTTTACTGATCTTCTCATTCTCATTCTCATTTACTTTCCCAGTTTCATCGAATTTTCCTTCTTCAGTAATGTTCACTTCTTTATTAACTTTCCCTTCGTCGTCAAACTTCACTTCTTCATTGATTTTCCTTTCCTCATTAACTTTTCCTTCTTCACTATACTCGTTGACAGTATCCTCTTCGAAAGGTCCAAGCTCTGCTTCAAGATCCTTGATTGCAAAGGTTAGAGATCTGACATCTGAAGCTTTGACTAACTTATCAAAATATTTCTGTCTCAAAAAAGTGAAAATTTTGCTCTTAACAAGATATTATAAAGCAACTGATATATCACATTCCAAAAATAGGATCAAGAAAACACAACATAACCAAAATATTTATAGCAAAACCCCATGCAGGGAGGTTTCGCATAATTTCAAAACATCATGGCGGGTTTTGCTTAGTTTCACCAAATATCAACAAGTAAAAAATGTATGCAATTATATCTTGACTTACCTTTTCGAGCTGTTCTATCCGTTTTTTAAGAACCTTCAGAGATTTATCCCTGTGAAGTTTTTGAAGAATATATAGCAAGTGAGAACGTAGGTCATCCTGATGGTGTTGTTGCATCATACATTGAGGTACAGTGGATTGACAACCCACTGCATAAAAAGGACAATTGGCAAGCTTCATCCCACATACAGTTATGCAATGCCTGTCCATATCCCGTCTCATAAGGGTAGCTGGACACTTCTGCTCGCATGGAATTATCTTGAAAGGGCAAATTGAATCATGCTTTTCCAAATGGGTAGCAGAATATCTTGCATTACAACCCTCATTTGGGCAGATCATAGAATTAAAGCCGCATTGGAGCATATGCTCATTTAGTTCTTCTTCAGAATTGAATTTCTCGTCGCAGTGGAATTCGTTCTTGAAGTCAACATTCTTCAGTAAAACTTGTGCAATTGCTTCCCTCCTGTCCATCAACCAAAATCCAGTTATTTCCATATCTTGTACAAAATCATCTATCTTATCTTCTCTCTTTTCACTCAACATCCATCCTGAAACCCGACTAAAGAAATTCCTCTTTGATAGCGCAAAGTCTTCAATAAAATCAGAAATGATATCAAAGGGATGGTCAGATACTTCTGGCTGATCAGGACCTTCTTGGATAACAGATTCAGCAACAAAAGTTTCACTTCTCTTGGTAAGATACTCAACCATCTCGGTTCTAATATTAACCGCCACTGAACCAGGAGTCCTGAACATACCACCTGTTGTGTTGTCAACACAAGCAGAAGCTAATCCAGGAAGGAACTCTTGAGCTATCTTGTGAGCTATTTCCGTGTCTGAAAGATTGCAATGAAATGTTAGACCTCCATTTTTCTCATCTTCAATCTTCTCCGCCACAACTTCTGCATCATTAGAAGGCACATCCATGCTTCCGTTACCTGTATTATTAAGCTTAATGAAACAATTATTTTGGTTTGAACATAATGGCGTCAAAAGATCCACATACCCGACTTCATCTAGTGGGAAAAGACTTTGTTTGATTTGATTACATCAGAGGTACCAAATTATTCGAGTTATCGGATTCTGTAACATGATTCATAAATTATTATAACCACTTGAACTTTCACAAATGGATCTTGAACTTTCACAAATGGATCAACTTTCCTAGAGACCATTATTGCAACACAGTCACAATATCAAAATTTCAATTCAAATCAATAGCAGCATTGCATTAATTTCAACAAGTTTCTCAAAATTCCGATTCATAGACATAAATTTTTCAAACAAAAAATAAAAATAACCGAAGATTAATTAAATTGAATGTGAGAATCACCTTGGATTTATGATTTGAAATTACACGGGCTTGAAGAACTTATCGAGAAAGCTTCATAGAACCTGACAAATATTTCAAAAAAAAATCAAAATTGAATTGAAAGAACCAGAGAATGAGACTAATTTTGTTTGGATCAAACAAAAAAATGAAAATATTTATTTAAAAAAAATAGAAAATTACCGTCCTTGTTTGAAATTTGGCGTCATTTTTCATCTCTCACGGTTCATGGCTCCAAATAAATTTTAGCTGTGGCCCTCTTTTGTTTTTAACGCAACTGTTTCAACGGTCTTCTTTCGTTGATCCATGATGCCTTTAATTACTAATACACCCTCAGATAAATCTGTGCAAAGAGGATAAATTTATATATTTGTTAGTTGAATATTAATATTGATATATTTATTTTAATAGAGATAGAATCTTTGTGTGAATATAGTTCGCATTGGAGTCTCAAAAGTCCCGGTATATTAAGATTGAGTATGAATAAAATTTCTTACCTATCCATTAAAAGGCTATGACACGGGTGTTAGTAATCTCGTATTCAGGGACGTCCTTGAGTCGCTTTGAATTTTATAGGGTAGATATTTAAAAGTGGACCCTTATCGATAAATTTATTTTTAAAATATGCATGTCATATTATACATTAAAAATTAAAATTTATCTGACTTTGGGGCCCTAACTTTGGGTCAAATTTGAGACATCAGCCGACAGCCTATGTCGACTCTTCCCAAAACCACATATGCTCATATCATACTATAGTTGGCATTTTGACCCGTCCCGTTTGGGACAGGATTCGGGACAAGTTTTACTGTCTCGTTTGAAAACGGGACGGAATCGGGATGAGAAATTTTTGAATCGAGACGAGATTTTCCCGGGACGAGTTGGATTTTCACGGGACAAAATGAGATGAGATTTTTTGTAAAAAAAAGACTGGATCAAGATATATTTTATCCCATTTTATATGATCGAGACAGGAGTTGACAAATTCCGTCCCGGACTGGCTCGTTGCCGACTCTAATCATATTCGGCTTGTTGTTATTTTAGTCAATATATTAAAAGATGAAGGGTAAATTAGGGTAAGTAAAATATCTTCAGTCACCACTCCCGGTGCAATTGGCTTTTGACTTTTTACAACGTGGGGGCATAATTGACGGCCTAGATGCAACGTGTTACTCCCATAACCAGATGACGTGTATAGCTCAAATGCAATTTATTACTTTTTATCTGGTATAATAATGTCCATTGTCCTTTGTTTTTATATTAATCCAAGGGACATATATTTCAATTTGTTTAAATAGGTCCTTGATCCGGGGGAATTGACCCAACCACCCTTACGCTTATAAGTCCCGATGATACGTTCGGTCGGGG
This sequence comes from Zanthoxylum bungeanum, assembly GCA_019454045.1. Classification (NCBI taxonomy): domain Eukaryota; kingdom Viridiplantae; phylum Streptophyta; class Magnoliopsida; order Sapindales; family Rutaceae; genus Zanthoxylum; species Zanthoxylum bungeanum. The sequence goes on along the minus strand of SKCR01046998.1, from coordinate 2,570 downwards.
AGAATAAAAGGTGAGCTGACAAAATGAGTTTATGAGATGTTTATTCATTTATTTGGTTGAATTTTAAAGAAGTTCATGAACGTAAGTTTCTATTCCTTATTCTCCCCGTGACAATAAACAATTCTCCTCATATAAGTGATATTGCTATTATCACCTAAGGGAGAATAACATAATTATTAAAAAATACCAAATAACCCTTTACTTAATTAAGTTTTGACCATCATATATAATTTATTTTAGTCGTTGGATCAATTAATTACCTTCTTCGGGCACATCCATCCTTACACATGAGACGTGTGCCAACCCCCCTTTATCTCCTGAGACGCTGCTTAATCTGCCTCAAATCTATGCTGGGTGTTTCTTTCATCTTGGTGACGCTGGTAGTTGACTTCCCAGGACAAAGCTCTGGCGTCCAGCTGTCTCTTCCATTTCAAATATTCTAACAACTTGTCATTTTTCATAATTTCTTTCAGTTATCGGTACATGTTCTTACATTTGGTAGTGGTATGTCCCACATCCCTATGAAACTTAGAATATATTCCTTTATCCCGGTATTCTACTGATGACTGGAAAATATATCAATATTTACCACCCATTTTACTTAATATTTTGTATGGTTTCTCGAGTTTTATTAACGTTTTGATGTGTTTTAGTTTATTTTGCAGATAAAATAAAATCGAGACTCAATGAAATCAATCAGGGAGAAATATGGAACAAATAAGGGCAAAAACTGGACTTGACATTTTGAGGTTGGAAACTTGAAATTGCATTCTAACGAAGTACAATTTGGGAAATTTTATCTTTACGTAATTTTCGTATTTCGGCCATAAATTTTTACTCTGATATCTGATTGAGGTGATTCAAGTTTCAGATAAACGAAGACTCAAATATCTACAACTTTGATGTTCATAATATTTTCGAATTTTGAAGTTTGCAAGACCGAAATTGATGAAAAATATAAAGTGTGTTATGTGTAATTATTAAAGTCATTATCAAAAACAAAAAAAAAATGGAAAATGACAATTTACAATTGTCAAACTTCCACCAAACACGAGGATTTGGTGTCATGTTTGGTGCCATATTTGGTGACATGTTTGGTGGCATGTTTGGTGGAGAAATTGGTGGAAGCCTTTTCTTTGCCTATAAATACCAAGCCATTTCATTTGTAATTTTCATACTTTCCTTAAGGTTCTTAATAAGGATCTAAGGATTGTATCTTGTTTGTATATATTTATAGTAATGTATTTTTATTTTTAGTAGTAGTAATAATAGTTTGTTTATTTTATCTTTCTTTTATGTTTTGTAGTTAATTTGCGCTGAGGAAAGGATGAAACTTTTATCATGATAATTTAGATTAATCTCCCTAAAATTATAATATATAAATTATCTTAAAACCTGACTTAATTGGATACCGTCTTTATGGTCGGTTGGACTTAATTAAATTAATTTTAACCTGACTTAATTGGATATCGTCTTTATGGTCGGTTGGAATTAATTAAAATATGACTTAATCAGGATACCGCTTATATGGTCGGTTGGTAATATAATGCAAATTTATATATTATAATAAGAGAGATTTCTAGATTTGAAATATGAAAGGTGGATCCCCTAACCCTGACATTTTATTTTTAATCTAGGGAAGTTATGAAGCACAATATTCACGAGTTAATAATTGATTTTCTAATATAATGGGTAATACATTAGGCTTGTTTATTGAATCTTAAGCTTAATGCTTCTTGTTGCCTGATCACCAATAAGATTGATGTGGTAAACTTAAAATGAACTTGACGAATGGATTTTAGGTTTCAGCCTTAGATTCAATAGCTCACGATCTCACATCTTAGAAATTTCCTTCCAGGATAGACATATATTTATCGGGCGTGGGTAGCCACTATTGGAACTTGAACTTAGTGAATTCATGGTTTCTTGGTTAACATAGACATATAGCTAATTGGGTTACTTTGGGTGTTTGCATTCGACCATCGATAGAGGCTTATGCATATCTTCGTGTTCCAGGTTAACAAATGATTTATTACACATGTATAAGAGAATCAATTTATTATTAGAATAATATTGGGTGAATTCACAACCCTAGATATTTTCTTTATTATAAATTTCCTTTATTTTATTTTGTATTTATTTATTTTAATCAAATCCAACTTCAACCAGCGAACAATCCATTTCTTCCCTAATTAGATACCTGTTAATATTTAGCGTCAATAATTAATAATAGTAAAAGAATTAAGTCCTCATATGATCGATATTTTTATACTACTTGAGCGATACGTGCACTTGCCTAACGTGTGTGATTTCACCAATCATCTGCAGGCACCCTCATCGGCCAAGGCTCCCTCAACATGCCCTAATTTTTCACTTTGTGGAAGATATACTCATGTGGTAAGGTGAACTCATACAATATCTTATTATCTTCCCACCTTGCTCGCTTGGGTTTTGACTCCTACATCCATCTTTCCTCTGTACCTCTTGAGCTGGCTTCCTTCCTATCTCACTGTGATTTTATTTTCCTTAAGTCCCAACTCTGCTCGCTCTTGGTTCGGCTGTTGCGACCT